>WNGS01098832.1:0-14475 GCA_020271785.1 Procambarus virginalis
TTGATCGGCGCTACAAAAGATCAGAGAGCAAAAAGTTCTTGTTCCAGTGCCTCAGTTTTGCGATTCAGAGAGGGAATGCCTGTTGCATCTTGGGCACTAGTTCAACTTCAGAGGAATTCGAATAGTGTTTGACTTGCAACAATGTTCGAACCCGTCTGTGACATTCATCAATGTTTCCCATTGTCGTGTTTTTCAAGAGATCCATAAACTTTAAGCTCTTTTTGTATCAACCCATGAATATCTTGTAACCATTAATACATAATAAAGCACAAAAAAAAAACACAAAGAAGGGAGTGGTAGGAGAAAAGCACACAGAACCTGTATTGGAGGGGACCTAAACATTCCCTCTAATGCGTTATGTGGGTTTCCTCCGAGGCTATGGGTCCCCCTTTTCCACCCTGAGGTGGTACTCCCTTCCTTATTTAATATATATATATATATATATATATAATATATATATATATATATATATATATATATATATATAATATATGTTTATTAAATATGACCGAAAAAGTAAGATTAATAATTCTAACACGAATTTCTCAATTTTCCTTGTTTCTTTTTACTGATGACGGTAAATTAAAAATCAATTCTCCAAAATTCATTCTTATTTCTAGTCTGACGCGACACTTGAGCGCGTTTCGTAAAACTTATTACATTTTCAAAGACTTTTAGTTCATCTACACAACTTATGCTTTATGAAACAAACATGGCTCTTATACCTGCATTTGGGTGAGGTGATGTAATACATTAGTGGGGTGTGAAACACAGAACATGGAAAACGGGTATAGATTTGTAGAAGAAGAAGTCGGGTCCCAATAGAACTGCAGAAGGCCTATTGGCCCATATTTCTTGATGTTTCTATATTGGAGCGGAGTCTTGAAGTGGGTAGAATATAGTTGTACGTTAATTGGCTGTTGATTGCTGGTGTTGACTTCTTGATGTGTAGTGCCTCGCAGATGTCAAGCCGCCTGTTGTCACTGTATCTATCGATGATTTCTGTGTTGTTTGTTAAGATTTCTCTGGTGAAGGTTTGGTTCTGGGAAGAGAGTATATGTTCCTTAATGGAGCCCTGTTGCTTATGCATTGTTAAACGCCTGGAAAGAGATGTTGTCTTGCCTATATACTGAGTTTTTTGGGGCTTACAGTCCCAAGAGGACATTTGAAGGTATAGACGACGTTTGTCTCTTTCAAAGCGTCTGCTTTGTGTCTGGAGAGTTTCTCATGAGTAGGTTGGCAGTTTTCCTTGGTTTTATAGTAAATCGTTAGTTGTATCTTCTGATTTTTGTCTGTAGGGATAACATTTCTATTAACAATATCTTTCAGGACCCTTTCCTCCGTTTTATGAGCTGGAGAAGAAGTTCCTGTAAATAGTCTAATGGGGTATAGGTGTTGTATTAGTTGTCTCTTCAGAGGTTGCATGGCGTTTTACTTTCCTTCTTATGATGTCTCATAAGAAGACATCATAAGAAGGCTTTACGGGCCTTTCTCAGTGGATTAGAGCTAGCCATCGCAGCCCACCTTATATATTGGAAGCCCCGCGCTTCTGGGAAGCAAAAAGGAACGAAGTTGACTGAGCAGAGAAGTGCCAAACTTGGAAAATTGTCGGCGGCGACGCTGGACGTTGAGGGCCTGGAAGGTGCGGCGGGCAAGCTTAGCTGTGACTGGGTCACATCCACTGATGGTGTTGGAGGGACGACACCGTTCCTAGGACAAGGAGCAGCGCCTTGTGGAAGGGACGAGTGTGTGAATATAGCGATTAGCTCAGCACCCATTGGTGAACCAGGATTGGGATAGCTGAATCTCAGGGATTGGAACGGCGACGACGCGAAGGCTTCACGACACCTGAGGACCAGTGGGAACGTTCCTGGATCGCCAAGGATCGACTCAGGAGGCGTGGGAACCTCACACCATCGAGGGACAGGCGTCGTGAGCCAAGAATGTTAAGGTAGATCAATTTTCCCTCCCATTACCCTCTGTGTGAGTAGGCTAAATAGGCCACAATATTCACTTATGGATGTGGCAATAGGACGTTAATACTTTAGTAGCAGAATAGGTTGCAGGGCAGCTTATGTCCAGGACTGTCAGAGAGGACAGTGTGCATGGACGGCAGGACAGTGAAGAAGAGGTGCCGACGTGGTGAAGAGGCCCTTCTGTGAGAGTGTGTGACTCCTGTCTATCTGCCCAGTTGAAGGAGCCTGGAGGACGTGAAAGAAGAGTTGCTGACGATCTCCAGATTTATTATTATTAATTTCATTTTCATGTATTACTTGTAATCGTATGTGTGATCATGTAATTTGTGTCAGTAAATTCACACATTTTACTATTGTGTTTAAGTGTGCCTCCATTATAATATTTCTCTATGAGTATACACTAAAGTTATCCTAGTTCCACATAGGGAACGTCACGTTCTCTATAGAAGCTCTTATTGCCTGAAGAGTGGTAAACAGCACAGACTTATATAAAAGTGTACCCTTAGCCATCCGATCAGTACTAGTGCCTGAATGGCGGCAACTAGTAAGGTGGTGGCTAGAGAGAGGTAAAGCCACACGGACCTTCATGGTAGAGTACCCTGGGCCGACAGTCCAATAGTAGATCTTGGGGAGTAGCAACATTCTGGCAACAAACAATATATATACACCCACTGAACTGCATCGCTGGGGTGCAGATATAATAACCCAGCTGGCGACCTTGTTGAGGAAAAGATAGAGAAGACAGGCGGGAAAGGAGTTCCTGCAACCTTTTTGTCTGGCAGGCAAGACTCAGGGGAGTTACTGTTATAAGGTGAGCCTGAGTCTTCCTTCACTCCTCCTCGGGTCTAGGCCGGAACTGTTAATAGCAGTTTCCCCGTGGTTGACTGAAGGGCTTCCAGGGTGAATCAGTGGCACCCCTTTTCAGTGGTGGAAGCAAAGACCTGCGGAGGTGGGCATTGTTGGTCCTCTCCTGTGGGACCAAAGAGACTCCGGTGATTCCCGGGAGTCGGAGGGGCTGAGTATTCAGCCTTTCGAGCCCTTAGCAGCTGAGTGCTAGCGGAGCCCCGGCCCACCACCCCCCCCCCCATGACAAGAACTGGCGACCTTGCCAGGATTCGAACCACAGTAGCCAAGGACCGAGCCGACATGCTGGAGGAGGCACTACATCTCAGGAGGAAGGGGCCGCCCAGACACTCGCCTTACCCCAGGTCGGGAGGGAACTCTAGGAGTTCAGGAGGAGCGAGGACGGGTGGGGACTCTCCCGAGAGTAGTGTACCCGAAGAAGTAACCCGGTTCAAGAGCTCAAGGGACGCGGGGAGGAAGCCCCAAGCTGTGAGCAGTGGACCTATCTCGGGAGCGAGTGCTGCTGCCCGGGAACCGACGACAGGGAGTCCTAGGAGGACCCAGGGAACCTCTACCGTTTGTGCTACCAGGGTGACTAGTAGAGGGTCGCCCAGGAGAGGTGGTCGGTGTTACAACTGTGGGGGACGAGGACACTTTGCAAGGGAGTGCGGTCGCCCCAGGCACGGTGGAAACGTGGCTTTCGCGAGGATAGGGAGCGAGGAAGCCAACGATAATTCAGGTGTTATGCCAGTGATGAGGGAGAAGAGGATTCACCCCTTTGTGTGTGAGGGGACGGTGAAGATAAGAGGAGCTGATCCTGTGCCAGCAAGGATGCTGAGGGACACTGGATCCGACTTCACCCTTGTTAGTGAATCCCTCTTCCCCGAAGACTACAGACGTTCCAGTACAGGGGAATCCCTGATACGGACGTTGGGGGGACAAGTGAGGATGCCCCTTCATAAGGTGACTCTTAATTCGGCCTATGGTTGTCAGACTCTCGTAGTAGGGGTCTGTGCTTTACTGCCCAGGATGGAAGCTCAGGTGATCCTAGGGAATGACTCCTGTGGGGGATGTGTTCTCCCGAATTTGATTAAAGGTGAGGAGTGTATAGAGCCCTATCGACAGAGCAGCAGGACGGGCGCCAGCAGTGGCGAAACGGAAATTGCGAGAGTGGCATTTCCGGTAAGCGCGGTGACGTCGGGACGAGACGTGAGGGAAGATGATGCGAGCGGATCCAGTCACGCCGAAGAGAACATGCCGGGTGACCTGGGGCTCGATCATCTGTTCCGAGAGGTGGCCAGAGGACAAGCGACAGGTGATGAAGGGTCAGATAGGAGTGTCCAAGTTACTCTCACCAGTCCTCTAGGTATTGACCGCACCCGTCTAGGTGAGCTGCAAAAGGAAGAGTTTCCTGAGTTGGTACGGGAGGCTGAAGGAGGTCTCGCCGGACCCGAGTCACCGACTCACTTCTTCGTGGAGAAGGGAGTGCTAATGAGGCAGTGGAGACCGGTTAGGGAAGAAGCGGGTGATGATATGCTGAGAGTGAGGCGTCAGGTGGTGGTGCCGGCACGGTACAGAGACGCGGTACTGAAGCTTGCACACTCAGTGGATCCCGCGGGTCACTTGGGAGTGACCAAGACTTTAAGCAGGCTTCGGGAACATTTTTATTGGCCGGGCATGGACGCGGATGTAAGAAGAATTTGCAAGACGTGTTTCCCGTGCCAGAGAGCGGGGAAGAACGTCCCTGCCATCCCGAAAGCACCTTTGGTTCCAGTTCCTGCATTCGGTCAGGCGTTTGAACGCCTAATAATCGACGTCGTGGGACCACTACCTAAGACCAGAAAAGGGAATAATTACTTATTGACCATCATGTGTGCTTCAACGAGATTTCCAGAGGCGATCCCAGTGCGGAAGGTGACATCGAGATGCGTCATGGGACACCTTCAGCGGTTCTTTGCTTGGGTAGGTGTTCCCAAGGAGATCCAGTCCGACTGTGGAAGCGTTTTCCAGTCGAGGTGGTTTAGGCAGGCTATTGCAAGCTGGGGAATAGCCCAACTACGATCGTCTCCTTATAGACCTCAATCGCAGGGAGCGATTGAGAGGTTCCATTCCACTCTGAAGACCATCTTAAGAGTGTATTGTGCAGAACAGGGAGCGGAATGGGATGATGCTGTCTGTCCAGCCCTGTTCGCGATCCGAGATGCTATAGTTGAGTCTCTGGGATTCTCTCCATTCCAGCTAGTGTTTGGGCACGAAGAAAGAAGCCCGTTATTGATGCTGAAGGAGCAGTTGACGCAGAGAAAACATTAGTGACAGTGGAAGAGTATGTGCAGAGATTCCACGAACGATTGAAAACGGCGAAGGAGCTGGCTGCTGATCACCTGAAGACAGCTCAAGAGAAGATGTCGATCTGGTACGACAAGAAGGCTGTCCCAAGGGAGTTTGAGGCAGGAGCCAGAGTGATGATGTTGCTACCTGGGAGAGGTAGAGTGACGGAATCACGCTTTGGTGGTCCATACTCGGTTGTTCGGCGTGTGGGTCCTGTAAGTTATGAGATCAGTAAGCCGAATCGCCCTAACAAGACACAGGTATGTCATATCAATCGTTTGAAGCCATACTTCCCAGAGGAGCAAGAGAGTGTGGGAGTGAAGGGAGCAACACAGTCGCAAGAAGGGAAATTGGCTGTGTATGGAGATGAGCCAAGTGTTGCCAGCAGAGGAAAGAAAGTGGGCCCGTGCCGATGGTACGCGCCTGTCAAATACAGAGAGTTTGGTACATCTAGAAGAGAGGCTGCGTCATCTGGATAAAGGGAAAAGGAGAGATTTAGTGACCCTGATACGAAGGAACAAGTCGCTCTTCACGGATGTGCCCCGACGGCACAAGAGTGTGGTGCACGAGGTGGACGTGCGCGGAGGAAAGCCAATCAAGCAGAGCGCTTATCGGGTGAGTCCTGAAAAGAGGAAGATCATGCGACAGGAGGTGGAATATCTGCTAGCGAATGATCTCGCTGAGCCCAGCAAAGGTGAGTGGAGCTCGCCCTGTGTGCTGGTCAAGAAGAGTGATGGGTCATATCGTTTTTGCACCGACTATCGTAAAGTGAATTCCATAACCATGTCGGATTCTCACCCGATGCCCCGAATAAGTGATTGTGTCAACCAAGTGGGAAACGCAAGGTTTGTCACCAAGATCGATCTGCTGAAAGGATACTATCAAATCCCTTTGTCTCCGAGTGCGAGAAAGATCTCAGCGTTTGCTACTCCAGACGGATTGTACCAGTATAAAGTACTTCCGTTTGGTATGAAGAACAGCGGAAGTTGTTTCCAGAGAATGATGAACGAAGTGCTAAGAGGGATGGACGGTTGTGCCGTGTATATAGACGATATTGTGGTGTACGCCGATAGCTGGAAACAACACATGAATCGACTTACAGGGTTATTCCAACGGTTGGAAGAAGCGAACCTGACAGTTAATCTGGCCAAGAGCGAATTCGGAAAGGCCCGATTAGAATACTTAGGTTTCATCTTAGGTTTCATCGTGGGTCAAGGGAAAGTGACTCCAGTAGACCAGAAAGTGAAGGCAATCAAAGAATATCCGAATCCCAGGACGAGAAAAGAATTGTTACGATATCTAGGGATGATCGGGTACTATAGAGGATTTTGCAAGAACTTCTCGACAGTGGCACACCCTCTGACTGAATTGCTATCTAAGAACGTTAGATGGAAGTGGGGGGAAGCGTGCCAGGAGTCCTTCGAGAAGACCAAGCAGTTATTAACCGAAGCGCCAGTGCTGATTTCGCCCGACTTCGAGTCAGACTTTATCTTGTACGTCGACGCTAGTGACGTGGGGATTGGAGCCATGTTAGCTCAAGAGAAGGACGGAGTTCACCGTCCAGTAGCATTCTACTCGAAGAAATTCGAAAAGTACCAGAGGGCTTATAGTACAGTGGAAAAGGAAGCCTTAGCCCTGATCCTGGCACTGAAGCATTTCGACGTCTATGTCGGTGGAGGTACTAGACCGGTGCAAGTGTTCACCGATCATAACCCCTTGACGTTCGTGCACAGGATGAAGAACACGAACCAAAGGCTGACAAGATGGGCCCTACTGTTACAAGAGTACTGGCTAGAAATCAGGCACATTAAAGGAAGGGAGAATGTGGTAGCAGATGCCCTCTCCCGGATTTACTAACCGATATGACTCTTATTTTAAGGGGAGGGGTATGTTACGGTGCCCTCGCCTATCTCTTTCGTTTGCCTGCTTTAAGAGTCATATCAACTCTCCCTACTGCTTCTCTGAGGTACAGAGAAGTCTGTTGGTATGTGTGGCGACCAGATCGGCCGTCAGTTAAGGGAGAAAGGTTACATTATAAGTTGTAAGTAAAGGGAAATTGGCGCCCTGATGAAAATGAAAGAGTATCCCCTACTGCAGATATGACGTTTTGGAATGGACGCTAGCCGTGTGCGGATTGGGTGGCTTGGGTCACGGGCGACCAATCAGAGCCCGCCGTGACGTCACCGAGTGCCCCGGGCGGCGCCAACGTCAGAGTTGACCTGACAGTAGAGGCGACAGGACGCACCTCAGTCAGCTCTCAAGGATTGGAGGCTTTACGGGCCTTTCTCAGTGGATTAGAGCTAGCCATCGCAGCCCACCTTATATATTGGAGGCCCCGCGCTTCTGGGAAGCAAAAAGGAACCAAGTTGATTGAGCAGAGAAGTGCCAAACTTGGAAAATTGTCGGCGGCGATGCTGGGCGGCGACGCTGGACGTTGAGGGCCTGGAAGGTGCGGCGGGCAGGCTTAGCTGTGACTGAGTCACATCCACTGAGGGTGTTGGAGGGACGACACCGTTCCTAGGACAAGGAGCAGCGCCTTGTGGAAGGGACGAGTGTGTGAATATAGCGATTAGCTCAGCGCCCATTGGTGAACCAGGATTGGGATAGCTGAATCTCAGGGATTGGAACGGCGATGACGCGAAGGCTTCACGACACCGAGGACCTGTGGGAACGTTCCTGGATCGTCAAGGATCGACTCAGGAGGCATGGGAACCTCACAACATCGAGGGACAGGCGTCGTGAGCCAGGAATGTTAAGGTAGATCAATTTTCCCTCCCATTACCCCTTTGTGTGAGTAGGCTAAATAGGCCACAATATTCACTTATGCATGTGGCAATAGGACGTTAATACTTTAGTAGTAGAATAGGCTGCAGGGCAGCTCATGTCCAGGACTGTCAGAGAGGACAGTGTGTGTGGACGGCAGGACAGTGAAGAAGATGTGCCGACGTGGTGAAGAGGCCCTTCTGTGAGAGTGTGTGACTCCTGTCTCTCTGCCCAGTTGAAGGAGCCTGGAGGACGTGAAAGAAGAGTTGCTGACGATCTCCAGATTTATTATTATTATTTTCATTTTCATGTATTACTTGTAATCGTATGTGTGATCATGTAATTTGTGTCAGTAAATTCACACATTTTACTATTGTGTTTAAGTGTGCCTCCATTATAATATTTCTCTATGAGCATACACTAAAGTTATCCTAGTTCCACATAGGGAATGTCACGTTCTCTATATAAGCTCTTATTGCCTGAAGAGTGGTAAACAGCACAGACTTATATAAAAGTGTACCCTTATGTTATATTCAAATTCCGCGCCAGTTGGAACATAACCAATCACAGCCGAGTAGGCCTCTGACGTCATGCCAGATTCTCAGCCACCAGCCATGCTTGCGGTAGTCAGTTAGCTCCACAGACCCACAGTAGTAGGACCTCGGTTGGCCAGATATATATCTGTTTGTCTCAGTCAATAAACCTACAAGCGACTACTGTGTATAATATTCAACCCCCACACAAGGCAAAGAATACTGGTAGCAGCAGTGGGATCTAGAAATTTTTTTCTGGGAAATTCAAGATAACCCAGCATCGCCTTGTGCACCGAAGCCACGCCGCCACCGCCACCTCCATATAGCCGCCATCCTGCCACCCACGCATCAACTATTGTGCCAGACCGGGGTCCTGCCATCAACCACTACTCCAGACCAACGTATCAGAAGTAAGGGTCAATAATTTCCTGTTTGAACGCAAATTCATCAGTGGGCAGGGAAGATTTCCGCGCCAGCCATATTTTGAAAATCGCGCCCCACGTGCAAGCCACCTGCCCTCACCACCACCTACCACCATCTCAAGCTTTGTGAGTGTTCCAGCTCTTGCATCGTCGTCAGCCATCGTCGCAAGCGTCAATTGATAATTGTGGGGTGTTCTACAAGTTATTCAAGAGAAATTTGTGAAAAAAAAAAGACTACGATTGTTGTTTATAGTGTCGCCACCTGCCACATCGACGCCACGCTGCCACATCGACACCTCATCACCTCGCCACCATCACCACCACAGCTCCTGCTACATCATCGCTGTGAACTTCTCCAGAGATAGGTGTTCTCCACCACTATCGTCGCAATATCGTCGTCTCAGAATTTACCTTCGTGCTCCCAACTTCGTGCTACTGTGGGGTCCCCCAGCTTCGTGCAACCGCCGCTAGGAGCGTCGCCATCGTACCAGTTTGTAAACACACCACACATGTGCCTCTTCACAAGTCTCGTCGCCGTTTCTGGTACTGGCTACCGTTATATCGCAAATCCTGCAGCCCTGAGTTAAGTAAATAAGGGTTCAAATATCGTGTGCTATGGTTTAATGAGGTTTAACGTAAATAATATCCATAATATCCTGTGAATTAACCATTCAGTGACTTGTTAAATATTGGAGCTGGGTCCAGTACTCCATGCCCACAGTTTTCTTGTGTGATTTCAACATTCCTGCTTCTCACAGTCATTGATTTGAATATTAAGTGATCTACTAGTGTTATTGGTAAATTCAAATTCCAGAGAAGAAAGAAATAATTGTTTCTAGTAGTATATTTTGCATAATAGAAATTTATTTTTGAAATTTCCATAGACAATTGAACATAGAAAAATTCTGATATTTCTCCAGACCTAACTTTGAAATTAATCCTTTACGCATTTTATTTTACACTTTTATCATAGCATGTTACCCATGTGCCTGTGTGCAATTTGTTTTTGCTAAATCCATTTTTCATGCATTGCCACTTGTTGTGTTGAATCTTTTTAATGAAATTTTGCAATTGCATTTTCCAGTTTTTATTCTAAATTGTTGTGCTTAGTCTGGTTTAATTAATTTACATACATCTAATTCCAGTCATTTTTAATGAAAGATTGCTAAAATTAATTCACAATTTGCTTGTTCTTAATTATTTTCTTGCCTAGCCCAATTTAATAATTTTATTTCTGCCAATTTTTTTACTTTAGCCAAGTTGATATTTTTTGAGTGTTTATTTTGTGTATACTATATCTGATGCCAGGTGCACTTAATTATAATCTGCGTTCAAATATTAATTCCACGGCTGTAACAATGCCTACCACTGTTGAAACTCCCTCAGACTCAACAGGAGCAATTGCTCATCCCAATGGCCAGAGATCAGCTCAGGAAATGGCTATTCCTCTTTTTGCTGGCGAATCGCGCCTTTTAGAATCTTGGTTTAGTAAGGTTGAAGCGAAAACAGTTGCACGTTTTTCTAAGCCTACTGATGCCGAATACTTGGCAATTGCACGGTCAGCTGTAGACACAACCAGAGGTGATGCACGTTTCGTTGTTGATGAGAAAGCCATTGTTAGCCTCCAGTCTTGGTCTGAATTTAAAGATTTCTTTCGCCGTCGCTTTGTTAATAAAGGAGACCTTGACCCGTATAGGTTAGTCAAGAAAATTGCCAATGCCACCATGCAGCCTGGTGAATCGTTTAATGCGTTTACTAGCCGTCTCGATCAGTATCTTTATGCCTTAGTGTCGGCTATGAATAATTCGACTTGGTTAGATAAAGACGACAATCTGTCCCCTGAGTCTATGGCTAAAATGATAGCGTTTGGTACTTTAATGCATTTTGCCCCCGAGCATACTAAGCCAATCGTTGAGCAACAAAATTTTGGTGTTAAACATGAAATTGGTGAAGTATTTGAAGCCATTAACAATGCCGCTGATAAACTAGCTCCCCGAAGTGCTCAACTGTTGCCACCCTCTGATACTGTAAATGTAGTAACAAGCTCTCAGCAGCCTTCCACAAATTCTCAAAACTCTTGGTCGCAGAACCGCACCCATGCTCGTAGCCCCAGTCAAATTCAAATTCGCCGCCTCATAAATTGCCGAAACGCCATAGTCCACAACCATCCGCTTCCTCATGTTGGCATTGTGGTAAAGTAACCACATCGCAAGGGACTGTTGGTCCGCCCCTAGATCATCACCTCCTAGACAATTCTCTCGGTCCCCTCGTCAATCTAATCATTCTAGGCTACCATATTGCAAATACCATAAACAAGTTGGTCACCACACTGCGGATTGTAGAGCTAGGCAAAGGGCATCTCCACCTCGTAACTCCCATGGTCAGTCTTGGCGAGGCTCACAGCGTCCAAGACATTATCAGAACCCTCGTAATTACAACTCCCAGCCCAACTATAATGCAACTTCAAATTATAATACTCAGTCACAGAATGCTGGAGTTCAGAATGTTCACTCCATGTCGTCGGGAAACCCCCAAGGCCATCCGCTAACCAATTCAAGCTAGCCAATCCTAGTGCCCTCCCTGTGTATTCAGTAGCTACCCAAAACAGATTTGGACACTTGACAGAGGAGGACACTGACTCTAGACCAGTTGTAGATGTTGACGGAACCACAGTACATTTAACCCAGACAAGACGCAGATATCCCAGACAACATAAGTCAAAAGTAGTAACTTGTCCAGTCTCAAGTGATGGTCCCCTTGTATCAGCCATTGTACATGGTAGAGTTTTAAAAGTTTTTCTTGATTCAGGTGCAAAAATTAATATTGTCAAGCCTTCAGCTCTTAGAGACATTGAAAGTAAGCACCCAACTACTTTAAAACAGTCACACATACCTTTTCTAAGTGGTATTTCAGGAAATAAAGTAAAAGTTCAGGGTGAAATTGACCTCCCACTCAAGTTCAATGATGTCACATTGTCTATAACATGTTTAGTTGTTGACATTATTCATTTTCCTGGAGACATTCTCTTAGGTCTGTACACCATGATTGATGAAAATATTGCATTGTTTCCCCATCGTTGGAACATAAGTATCAAAGACCATATCATACCCTTGTGTAGCATGTATCGACAGGGCCATGAGTTCAATCTTCAATCGGACTACGTTAATTTCGTTGACACCCGCCTTGCTAGCGTAGGTTTGTCAGATCATTGTCGTGTTAGCATACCCGAGAAAATAGGCACTCGATTGAAGCATCGTAGTGGTGCAGTTGTTAAGGAGAGTGAGTATCGGGATCTTCTGGAAGGGGACGCCCTAACAGATTCTCGTTGTCTTGCTCGCCTGGCAGCTTCCATCTCTGAAGTCAGTGGTTCCACGGCTACTGACACTGTGCTGCACTCTCATTCTCTCACCAGAATAAGAGTTAAGGTTCAGGGAGTGCCTGAGTTGTCGGATGTGATTGCGGAAAGTGAAACGTGTAAAGTGAATGGTACGTTTGTTGAACCCTCCTGGCACACAGTGCAGGACGGTACTGTTACATTATTTATTGCAAACACTAGTAATGCCGACATCCATCTCCAGTCTGGTACCCATGTTGTAGATTTTGCCCATTACTCGTTACCGGTGCGAGTTGTGGATGATGTCTCCATGGATCATACTGTTTGTACTCTCACGCCAGGAGAACAGGATCTCAGCCAGAGGTGCAAGCGCAACACCTCAGTCCTACTGATTTTCCTGACTCTGTGGCTCAGCTTTTGGAAATTTTGAACAGAAATAGAGCCGTTGTCGCCTTACCAGGAGAAAAGTTAGGTCTCACTCCTCTCATTACACATAAAATTCCACTTGAACAAGGAACTACTCCTATTTATGTACCAGCTTACCGTCTTCCCATTCTCAGAGAGCAGAAGCCGATAGACTTATAGAGGAAATGCTACAGAGTGATGTAATCGAATCGAGTAATTCACCATGGAACGCTCCATTGATTCTTGTACCAAAGCGAGATGGGACTTGGAGACCTGTAATCGATTATCGAAAGCTTAACAGAGTAACAATACCTGATCGTTTCCCACTTCCAGTTCTAAATGATTTGTTGCAAAGTATTGGTCGAAATAAAGTATTCTCAACGTTAGATTTGTTGCAGGGATTCTGGCAAATCCCCCTTGATGAAGAAAGTAAACAATTGACAGCCTTTAGTACTCCCAATGGTCATTTTCATTTCAAAAGAATGCCATTTGGTTTGCGGAGTAGTCCAATAACTTTTTCACGGCTCATGACAAATCTATTTCGTCGATTGATAGGAAGTACACTTCTAGTTTACCTTGATGATCTCATAATCATGTCGCAAGATGTTCAGACTCATTTCCAGAACCTTGAAAAAGTACTTGCAAAGCTCGCTGAAGCTAATTTAAAAATAAAGCTTGCAAAATGTTCATTTTTAAAAGAGAAGATTAATTTCCTAGGTCATACAGTTACACCTTCAGGTATTACATTGAATGAATCAAAAATTATTGCTGCCCGTGATTTTCCAACGCCTCGTACCGCAGAAGCCGTAAGACAGTTCACAGGTCTTGTAGGATTTTATCGTTCATTTATTGCTGGATTCTCTATTATAGCCGCTCCACTTTACAAGTTGCAAAGAAAAGATGAACCCTTTGTTTGGGGAGAGGCCCAGGATCAGTCATTCAAAAACTCAAAGCAGCCTTGATTTCGTCACCTGTCCTTAGGTATCCAGATTTTTCTAAACCTTTTACGTTGGTTACAGATGCTAGTGACATAGGTTTAGGTGCTGCATTACTTCAAACAGAAGGTCACAGAGATCACGCAATAGCTTATGCTAGCCGTACATTATCTAAAGAAGAGAAAAATTATAGCGCAACAGAACGAGAAGCCTTAGCAGTTGTCTGGGCACTTAAACATTTCAGAGATACAATTTATAATTACCCAGTTCATGTTCTTACAGATCACCAACCATTAATTCCCTTGTTCAAAAATAAGAATCCAGTTGGAAAGTTTGCTAGATATTTGCTCACAATTCAAGAATTCAATCCCACCGCTGCCACCAGTATTCTTTGCCTTGTATGGGGGTTGAATGTAGACTCAGATGTTGGTCGTTGATTTATTGGTTAAGGCAACAAGATATATATCTGGCCAACCGAGGTCCTACTACTGTGGGTCTGTGGAGCTAACTCGACTACCGCAAGCATGGCTGGTGGCTGAGAATCTGGCATGACGTCAGAGGCCTACTCGGCTGTGATTGGTTATGTACCAAACTGGCGGGGAATTTGAATATAACACTACCACCACCAGCAGCCAGAGCTTGTCGACAAGGGACGCGACTCGTAGCGTGTCCGAGCGGTGTTATATTCAAATTCCCCGCCAGTTGGTACATAACCAATCACAGCCGAGTAGGCCTCTGACGTCATGCCAGATTCTCAGCCACCAGCCATGCTTGCGGTAGCGAGTTAGCTCCACAGACCCACAGTAGTAGGACCTCGGTTGGCCAGATATATATCTTGTTGCCTTAAACAATAAATCAACGAACCAACATCTGAGTCTACATTCAACCCCCCATACAAGGCAAAGAATTGTAGTGGTGGTGGTGATGATGAGGTGG
>WNGS01098832.1:15475-38250 GCA_020271785.1 Procambarus virginalis
CACCCCCCTTGCTGTATACAGGCTGGCTACACCCCCCTTGCTGTATACAGGCAGGCTACACACCCCTGCTGTATACAGGCAGGCTACACCCCCTTGCTGTATACAGGCAGGCTACACACCCCTTGCTGTATACAGGCTGGCTACACACCCCTTGCTGTATACAGGCTGGCTACACCCCTTGCTGTATACAGGCTGGCTACACCCCCTTGCTGTATACAGGCTGGCTACACCCCCTTGCTGTATACAGGCTGGCTACACCCCCTTGCTGTATACAGGCAGGCTACACCCCCCTTGCTGTATACAGGCAGGCTACACCCCCTTGCTGTATAGGCAGGCTACACCCCCCTTGCTGTATACAGGCAGGCTACACCCCCTTGCTGTATACAGGCAGGCTACACCCCCTTGCTGTATACAGGCAGGCTACACCCCCTTGCTGTATACAGGCAGGCTACACCCCCTTGCTGTATACAGGCAGGCTACACCCCCTTGCTGTATACAGGCAGGCTACACCCCCTTGCTGTATACAGGCAGGCTACACCCCCCTTGCTGTATACAGGCAGGCTACACCCCTTGCTGTATACAGGCAGGCTACACCCCCTGCTGTATACAGGCAGGCTACACAACCCCTTGCTGTATACAGGCAGGCTACAACACCCTGCTGTATACAGGCAGGCTACACACCCCCTTGCTGTATACAGGCAGGCTACAACCCCTTGCTGTATACAGGCAGGCTACACACCCCTTGCTGTATACAGGCAGGCTACACACCCTTGCTGTATACAGGCAGGCTACACACCCCTTGCTGTATACAGGCGGCTACACCCCCCTTGCTGTATACAGGCAGGCTACACCACCCCTGCTGTATACAGGCAGGCTACACACCCCTTGCTGTATACAGGCAGGCTACACACCCCTTGCTGTATACAGGCAGGCTACACACCCTGCTGTATACAGGCAGGCTACCCCCCTTGCTGTATACAGGCAGGCTACAACCCCTTGCTGTATACAGGCAGGCTACACCCCCCTTGCTGTATACAGGCAGGCTACACCCCCTTGCTGTATACAGGCAGCTACACACCCCTTGCTGTATACAGGCAGGCTACACCCCCCTTGCTGTATACAGGCAGGCTACACCCCCTTGCTGTATACAGGCAGGCTACACACCCCTTGCTGTATACAGGCAGGCTACACACCCCTTGCTGTATACAGGCAGGCTACACCCCCCTTGCTGTATACAGGCAGGCTACACCCCCTTGCTGTATACAGGCAGGCTACACACCCCTGCTGTATACAGGCAGGCTACACACCCCTTGCTGTATACAGGCAGGCTACACCACCCTTGCTGTTACAGGCAGGCTACACCCCCTTGCTGTATACAGGCAGGCTACCCCCCTTGCTGTATACAGGCAGGCTACACCCCCCTTGCTGTATACAGGCAGGCTACACACCCCTTGCTGTATACAGGCAGGCTAACACCCCCCTTGCTGTATACAGGCAGGCTACACACCCCTTGCTGTATACAGGCAGGCTACACACCCCTTGCTGTATACAGGCAGGCTACACACCCCTTGCTGTATACAGGCAGGCTACACACCCCTTGCTGTATACAGGCAGGCTACACACCCCTTGCTGTATACAGGCAGGCTACACACCCTTGCTGTATACAGGCAGGCTACACACCCCTTGCTGTATACAGGCAGGCTACACCCCCCTTGCTGTATACAGGCAGGCTACACCCCCCTTGCTGTATACAAGAGAAGTTGGTCAGACCCCACATGAAGGAACACGTGGGAAAGGTAAACAGAAAGGGATGAAGTGGATAAAGACAATGTGAAAGAGTTGTTGTGAAAGAGGTTACCCGCTATGTGGTGACTGTGATGGTGAGAGACTTGGGGGGATGGTGAGAGACTGGGGGGGGGGTGGTGAGAGACTGGGGGGGGGATGGTGAGAGACTGGGGGAGGTGGGTGGTGAGAGACTTGGGGGGGCGGGGTGGTGAGAGACTGGGGGAGGTGGGGGGATGGTGAGGGACTGGGGGGGTGAGACACGGGGGGGGGATCGTGAGAGACTGGGGGAGGTGGGGGGGGGATGGTGAGAGACTGGGGGGGGGGTGAGAACCAGGCGAGAGAGAGAGAACAGGAAGTAGTGAAGGCAGTACACTACAGCGACTACCTGGATGGTGACACTTAGGCTTACCGGTACCACCACCACCACCCACGAGTACCGGTACCACCACCACCACCCACGAGTACAACCACCACCACCACCCACGAGTACCGCCACCACCACCACCACCACCACGAGTACCGCCACTACCACCACCCACGAGTACCGGTACCACCACCACCACCACCCACGAGTACCGGTACCACCACCACCACCACCACCACCACGAGTACCGCCACCACCACCACCCACGAGTACCGGTACCACCACCACCACCACCCACGAGTACCGGTACCACCACCACCACCACCACCCACGAGTACCGGTACCACCACCACCACCACCCACGAGTACCGGTACCACCACCACCACCACCCACGAGTACCGGTACCACCACCACCACCACCCACGAGTACCGGTACCACCACCACCACCACCACCCACGAGTACCGGTACCACCACCACCACCACCCACGAGTACCGGTACCACCACCACCACCACCCACGAGTACCGGTACCACCACCACCACCACCCACGAGTACCGGTACCACCACCACCACCACCACCCACGAGTACCGGTACCACCACCACCACCACCCACGAGTACCGGTACCACCACCACCACCACCCACGAGTACCGGTACCACCACCACCACCACCCACGAGTACCGGTACCACCACCACCACCACCCACGAGTACCGGTACCACCACCACCACCACCCACGAGTACCGGTACCACCACCACCACCACCCACGAGTACCGGTACCACCACCACCACCACCCACGAGTACCGGTACCACCACCACCACCACCACCACCACCCACGAGTACCGGTACCACCACCACCACCACCACCACCACCCCACGAGTACCGGTACCACCACCACCACCACCCACGAGTACCGGTACCACCACCACCCACGAGTACCGGTACCACCACCACCACCACCCACGAGTACCGGTACCACCACCACCCACGAGTACCGGTACCACCACCACCCACGAGTACAACCACCACCACCACCACCCACGAGTACCGCCACCACCACCACCACCACCACCACCATGAGTACCGCCACCACCACCACCACCACCACCACCATGAGTACCGCCACCACCACCACCACCACCACGAGTACCGGTACCACCACCACCACCACCACGAGTACCGCCACCACCACCACCACCACCACCACCACCACCACCACCACCACCACCCACGAGTACCGCCACCACCACCACCACGAGTACCGCCACCACCCACCACCACCACGAGTACCGCCACCACCACCACCACCCACGAGTACCGCCACCACCACCACCACGAGTACCGCCACCACCACCACCACCACGAGTACCGCCACCACCACCACCCACGAGTACCGTGGGTGGTGGTGAGATACATATTAATACATAATAGAGGTACATAATAATTTACACGTGGAAAATAGTAGAGGGGCTGGTCCCAAACCTGCACACAGAAATAACATCACATGAGACCAGAAGACATGGCAGGATGTGCAGAATACCCCCGTTGAAGAGCAGAGGTGCAACAGGTACTCTGAGAGAGAACTATCAACATCAGAGGCCCGAGACTGTTCAACACACTTCCACTACACATAAGGGACATAACTGGCCGACCCCTCACAGTGTTCAAGAGAGAACTGGATAAGCACCTCCAAAGGATACCTGATCAACCAGGCTGTGACTTATACGTCAGGCTGCGAGCAGCCGCGTCCAACAGCCTGGTTGACCAGTCCAGCAACCGGGAGCCTTGGTCGGAGATCGGGCCGCGGGGCTATTGATACCCGGATGCGACACAAGGTAAACAACGCCAAAAATTGACGTAAAATATCATAGCAGCTCGTAAATTTGACGTAGTATTTCGTTTTCTATTGGTGGGTGGTGGAGTAGGTTAGGTTGGGGTACTTGTGTACACGAGTTGAGAGGTTGGGAACGTTGGCGAGGACGGGCTCTTGGAACACCATACACCAAATGATCTTAATTTAATAATTAGTAAAGGAGACACTAGTACAAACGAGAGAAGAAGCCCGTGTTGAGAGAGAGCTCTCTCTGGGGACACGCAGGAACCGTACCAGATCCCTGCCAGATGCCCCGGGATCACCTATCACATTCCTGCAGGTTGCAAGCATGCCTGCAAATGGTGCTTGCTTAAAGGCTGCTACTACTGCTGCTGCTGCGTACAATCTCTGAGCTGTGTTGAGACTGGTGACTCCGGGCTTGGTGAGAGGCAGCCACATCCGGCCGTCCGCTGTGTGAGCAGACGGAGGGGACGGTCCACATCATCCCTCGACAGTACCCTAAATGCTGTGGCATCCTGCGTGTGCGTGAGGGCGAGGCAGGTGGGTCATAGAGCAGCTACACTGCCAGATAAGGCCGGCACCGAATGAGTACTAGATGAGTTGGAAGCTATACGGAGGAACCAATGGGCAGAGTTTATACAAGTCCGTTCCCTAGTGTCACTTGACCCGTCAGCTGGTGGTGGTGGTGGTACAGTACTACCACCATGCTCCCTACTGTCACTTGACCCGTCAGCTGGTGGTGGTGGTGGTGGTAAAGTACCACCACCATGCTCCCTACTGTCACTTGACCCGTCAGCTGGTGGTGGTGGTGGTGGTACAGTACTACCACCATGCTCCCTACTGGCACTTGACCCGTCAGCTGGTGGTGGTGGTGGTGGTGGTGGTACAGTACCACCACCATGCTCCCTACTGTCACTTGACCCGTCAGCTGGTGGTGGTGGTGGTGGTAAAGTACCACCACCATGCTCCCTACTGTCACTTGACCCGTCAGCTGGTGGTGGTGGTGGTGGTGGTACAGTACTACCACCATGCTCCCTACTGTCACTTGACCCGTCAGCTGGATGTGGTGGTGGTACAGTACTACCACCATGCTCCCTACTGGCACTTGACCCGTCAGCTGGTGGTGGTGGTGGTACAGTACTACCACCATGCTCCCTACAGTCACTTGACCCGTCAGCTGGTGGTGGTGGTGGTACAGTACTACCACCATGCTCCCTACTGGCACTTGACCCGTCAGCTGGTAGTGGTGGTGGTGGTGGTGGTGGTACAGTACTACCACCATGCTCCCTACAGTCACTTGACCCGTCAGCTGGTAGTGGTGGTGGTACAGTACCACCACCATGCTCCCTACTGTCACTTGACCCGTCAGCTGGTGGTGGTGGTGGTGGTGGTACAGTACTACCACCATGCTCCCTACTGTCACTTGACCCGTCAGCTGGTGGTGGTGGTGGTGGTGGTGGAGGTACAGTACTACCACCATGCTCCCTACTGTCACTTGACCCGTCAGCTGGTGGTGGTGGTGGTGGTGGTACAGTACCACCACCATGCTCCCTACTGTCACTTGACCCGTCAGCTGGTGGTGGTGGTGGTGGTGGTGGTGGAGGAGGTACAGTACTACCACCATGCTCCCTACTGTCACTTGACCCGTCAGCTGGTGGTGGTGGTGGTGGTGGTACAGTACTACCACCATGCTCCCTACTGTCACTTGATGCGTCAGCTGGTGGTGGTGGTGGTGGTAGTACAGTACCACCACCATGCTCCCTACTGTCACTTGACGCGTCAGCTGGTGGTGGTGGTGGTGGTGGTACAGTACCACCACCATGCTCCCTACTGTCACTTGACCCGTCAGCTGGTGGGGGTGGTGGTGGTGGTACAGTACTACCACCATGCTCCCTACTGTCACTTGACCCGTCAGCTGGTGGTGGTGGTGGTACAGTACCACCACCATGCTCCCTACTGTCACTTGACGCGTCAGCTGCTGGTGGTGGTGGTACAGTACCACCACCATGCTCCCTACTGTCACTTGACGCGTCAGCTGGTGGTGGTGGTGGTGGTAAAGTACCACCACCATGCTCCCTACTGTCACTTGACCCGTCAGCTGGTGGTGGTGGTTGTACAGTACTACCACCATGCTCCCTACTGTCACTTGACCCGTCAGCTGGTGGTGGTGGTGGTGGTACAGTACTACCACCATGCTCCCTACTGTCACTTGACCCGTCAGCTGGTGGTGGTGGTGGTGGTACAGTACTACCACCATGCTCCCTACTGTCACTTGACCCGTCAGCTGGTGGTGGTGGTGGTGGTGGTACAGTACTACCACCATGCTCCCTACTGGCACTTGACGCGTCAGCTGGTGGTGGTGGTGGTGGTACAGTACTACCACCATGCTCCCTACTGTCACTTGACGCGTCAGCTGGTGGTGGTGGTGGTACAGTACTACCACCATGCTCCCTACTGTCACTTGACCCGTCAGCTGGTGGTGGTGGTGGTGGTACAGTACCACCACCATGCTCCCTACTGTCACTTGACCCATCAGCTGGTGGTGGTGGTGGTGGTACAGTACTACCACCATGCTCCCTACTGTCACTTGACGCGTCAGCTGGTGGTGGTGGTGGTGGTGGTGGTGGTGGTGGTACAGTACTACCACCATGCTCCCTACTGTCACTTGACCCGTCAGCTGGTGGTGGTGGTGGTGGTACAGTACCACCACCATGCTCCCTACTGTCACTTGACGCGTCAGCTGGTGGTGGTGGTGGTGGTACAGTACTACCACCATGCTCCCTACTGTCACTTGACCCATCAGCTGGTGGTGGTGGTGGTGGTACAGTACCACCACCATGCTCCCTACTGTCACTTGACGCGTCAGCTGGTGGTGGTGGTGGTGGTACAGTACTACCACCATGCTCCCTACTGTCACTTGACCCATGTGCTGGTGGTGGTGGTAGTACTGTACCACCACCACCACCAGCTGATGGGTCAAGTGCAGTAGGGAGCATGGTGGTGGTACAGTACCACCACCATGTCCCTACTGTACTTGACGCGTCAGTGGTGGTGGTGGTGGTGGTGGTGGTGGTGGTACAGTACTACCACCATGCTCCCTACTGTCTTGACCCGTCACTGGGGGTGGTGGTGGTGGTGGTGGTGGGGTGGTGGTGGTGGTACAGTACCACCACCATGCTCCCTACTGTCACTTGACCCGTCAGCTGGTGGTGGTGGTGGTACAGTACTACCACCATGNACCATCACCACACAGCTCCTGCTACATCATCGCTGTGAACTTCTCCCGAGATAGGTGTTCTCCACCACTATCGTCGCAATATCGTCGTCTCAGAATTTATCTTCGTGCTCCCAACTTCGTGCTACTGTGGGGTCCCCAGCTTCGTGCAACCGCCGCTAGGAGCGTCGCCATCGTACCAGATGTAAACACGCCCACATGTGCCTCTTCACACGTCTCGTCGTCGTTTGGTATTGGCTACTGTTATATTGCAAATCCTGCAGCCCTGAGTTAAGTGGTTTGAGATAATATATCGTGTGCTACGTTTAATGAGGTTTAACGTAAATAATATCCATAATATCCTGTGAATTAACCATTCAGTGACTTGTTAAATATTGGAGCTGGGTCCAGTACTCCATGCCCACAGTTTTCTTGTGTGATTTCAACATTCCTGCTTCTCACAGTCATTGATTTGAATATTAAGTGATCTACTAGTGTTATTGGTAAATTCAAATTCCAGAGAAGAAAGAAATAATTGTTTCTAGTAGTATATTTTGCATAATAAATTTATTTTTTGAAATTTCCATAGACAATTGAACATAGAAAAATTCTGATATTTCTCCAGACCTAACTTTGAAATTAATCCTTTACGCATTTTATTTTACACTTTTACATAGCATGTTACCCATGTGCCTGTGTGCAATTTGTTTTTGCTAAATCCATTTTTCATGCATTGCCACTTGTTGTGTTGAATCTTTTTAATGAAATTTTGCAATTGCATTTTCCAGTTTTTATTCTAAATTGTTGTGCTTAGTCTGGTTTAATTAATTTACATACATCTAATTCCAGTCATTTTTTAATGAAAGATTGCTAAAATTAATTCACAATTTGCTTGTTCTTAATTATTTTCTTGCCTAGCCCAATTTAATAATTTTATTTCTGCCAATTTTTTTACTTTAGCCAAGTTGATATTTTTTGAGTGTTTATTTTGTGTATACTATATCTGATGCCAGGTGCACTTAATTATAATCTGCGTTCAAATATTAATTCCACGGCTGTAACAATGCCTACCACTGTTGAAACTCCCTCAGACTCAACAGGAGCAATTGCTCATCCCAATGGCCAGAGATCAGCTCAGGAAATGGCTATTCCTCTTTTTGCTGGCGAATCGCGCCTTTTAGAATCTTGGTTTAGTAAGGTTGAAGCGAAAACAGTTGCACGTTTTTCTAAGCCTACTGATGCCGAATACTTGGCAATTGCACGGTCAGCTGTAGACACAACCAGAGGTGATGCACGTTTCGTTGTTGATGAGAAAGCCATTGTTAGCCTCCAGTCTTGGTCTGAATTTAAAGATTTCTTTCGCCGTCGCTTTGTTAATAAAGGAGACCTTGACCCGTATAGGTTAGTCAAGAAAATTGCCAATGCCACCATGCAGCCTGGTGAATCGTTTAATGCGTTTACTAGCCGTCTCGATCAGTATCTTTATGCCTTAGTGTCGGCTATGAATAATTCGACTTGGTTAGATAAAGACGACAATCTGTCCCCTGAGTCTATGGCTAAAATGATAGCGTTTGGTACTTTAATGCATTTTGCCCCCGAGCATACTAAGCCAATCGTTGAGCAACAAAATTTTGGTGTTAAACATGAAATTGGTGAAGTATTTGAAGCCATTAACAATGCCGCTGATAAACTAGCTCCCCGAAGTGCTCAACTGTTGCCACCCTCTGATACTGTAAATGTAGTAACAAGCTCTCAGCAGCCTTCCACAAATTCTCAAAACTCTTGGTCGCAGAACCGCACCCATGCTCGTAGCCCCCAGTCAAATTCAAATTCGCCGCCTCATAAATTGCCGAAACGCCATAGTCCACAACCATCCGCTTCCTCATGTTGGCATTGTGGTAAAAGTAACCACATCGCAAGGGACTGTTGGTCCGCACCTAGATCATCACCTCCTAGACAATTCTCTCGGTCCCCTCGTCAATCTAATCATTCTAGGCTACCATATTGCAAATACCATAAACAAGTTGGTCACCACACTGCGGATTGTAGAGCTAGGCAAAGGGCATCTCCACCTCGTAACTCCCATGGTCAGTCTTGGCGAGGCTCACAGCGTCCAAGACATTATCAGAACCCTCGTAATTACAACTCCCAGCCCAACTATAATGCAACTTCAAATTATAATACTCAGTCACAGAATGCTGGAGTTCAGAATGTTCACTCCATGTCGTCGGGAAACCCCCAAGGCCATCCGCTAACCAATTCAAGCTAGCCAATCCTAATGCCCTCCCTGTGTATTCAGTAGCTACCCAAAACAGATTTGGACACTTGACAGAGGAGGACACTGACTCTAGACCAGTTGTAGATGTTGACGGAACCACAGTACATTTAACCCAGACAAGACGCAGATATCCCAGACAACATAAGTCAAAAGTAGTAACTTGTCCAGTCTCAAGTGATGGTCCCCTTGTATCAGCCATTGTACATGGTAGAGTTTTAAAAGTTTTTCTTGATTCAGGTGCAAAAATTAATATTGTCAAGCCTTCAGCTCTTAGAGACATTGAAAGTAAGCACCCAACTACTTTAAAACAGTCACACATACCTTTTCTAAGTGGTATTTCAGGAAATAAAGTAAAAGTTCAGGGTGAAATTGACCTCCCACTCAAGTTCAATGATGTCACATTGTCTATAACATGTTTAGTTGTTGACATTATTCATTTCCTGGAGACATTCTCTTAGGTCTGTACACCATGATTGATGAAAATATTGCATTGTTTCCCCATCGTTGGAACATAAGTATCAAAGACCATATCATACCCTTGTGTAGCATGTATCGACAGGGCCATGAGTTCAATCTTCAATCGGACTACGTTAATTTCGTTGACACCCGCCTTGCTAGCGTAGGTTTGTCAGATCATTGTCGTGTTAGCATACCCGAGAAAATAGGCACTCGATTGAAGCATCGTAGTGGTGCAGTTGTTAAGGAGAGTGAGTATCGGGATCTTCTGGAAGGGGACGCCCTAACAGATTCTCGTTGTCTTGCTCGCCTGGCAGCTTCCATCTCTGAAGTCAGTGGTTCCACGGCTACTGACACTGTGCTGCACTCTCATTCTCTCACCAGAATAAGAGTTAAGGTTCAGGGAGTGCCTGAGTTGTCGGATGTGATTGCGGAAAGTGAAACGTGTAAAGTGAATGGTACGTTTGTTGAACCCTCCTGGCACACAGTGCAGGACGGTACTGTTACATTATTTATTGCAAACACTAGTAATGCCGACATCCATCTCCAGTCTGGTACCCATGTTGTAGATTTTGCCCATTACTCGTTACCGGTGCGAGTTGTGGATGATGTCTCCATGGATCATACTGTTTGTACTCTCACGCCAGGAGAACAGGATCTCAGCCAGAGGTGCAAGCGCAACACCTCAGTCCTACTGATTTTCCTGACTCTGTGGCTCAGCTTTTGGAAATTTTGAACAGAAATAGAGCCGTTGTCGCCTTACCAGGAGAAAAGTTAGGTCTCACTCCTCTTATTACACATAAAATTCCACTTGAACAAGGAACTACTCCTATTTATGTACCAGCTTACCGTCTTCCCCATTCTCAGAGAGCAGAAGCCGATAGACTTATAGAGGAAATGCTACAGAGTGATGTAATCGAATCGAGTAATTCACCATGGAACGCTCCATTGATTCTTGTACCAAAGCGAGATGGGACTTGGAGACCTGTAATCGATTATCGAAAGCTTAACAGAGTAACAATACCTGATCGTTTCCCACTTCCAGTTCTAAATGATTTGTTGCAAAGTATTGGTCGAAATAAAGTATTCTCAACGTTAGATTTGTTGCAGGGATTCTGGCAAATCCCCCTTGATGAAGAAAGTAAACAATTGACAGCCTTTAGTACTCCCAATGGTCATTTTCATTTCAAAAGAATGCCATTTGGTTTGCGGAGTAGTCCAATAACTTTTTCACGGCTCATGACAAATCTATTTCGTCGATTGATAGGAAGTACACTTCTAGTTTACCTTGATGATCTCATAATCATGTCGCAAGATGTTCAGACTCATTTCCAGAACCTTGAAAAAGTACTTGCAAAGCTCGCTGAAGCTAATTTAAAAATAAAGCTTGCAAAATGTTCATTTTTAAAAGAGAAGATTAATTTCCTAGGTCATACAGTTACACCTTCAGGTATTACATTGAATGAATCAAAAATTATTGCTGCCCGTGATTTTCCAACGCCTCGTACCGCAGAAGCCGTAAGACAGTTCACAGGTCTTGTAGGATTTTATCGTTCATTTATTGCTGGATTCTCTATTATAGCCGCTCCACTTTACAAGTTGCAAAGAAAAGATGAACCCTTTGTTTGGGGAGAGGCCCAGGATCAGTCATTCAAAAAACTCAAAGCAGCCTTGATTTCGTCACCTGTCCTTAGGTATCCAGATTTTTCTAAACCTTTTACGTTGGTTACAGATGCTAGTGACATAGGTTTAGGTGCTGCATTACTTCAAACAGAAGGTCACAGAGATCACGCAATAGCTTATGCTAGCCGTACATTATCTAAAGAAGAGAAAAATTATAGCGCAACAGAACGAGAAGCCTTAGCAGTTGTCTGGGCACTTAAACATTTCAGAGATACAATTTATAATTACCCAGTTCATGTTCTTACAGATCACCAACCATTAATTCCCTTGTTCAAAAATAAGAATCCAGTTGGAAAGTTTGCTAGATATTTGCTCACAATTCAAGAATTCAATCCCACATTTGCCACCAGAAATGTTTGCCTTGTATGGGGTTGAATGTAGATTCAGATGTTGGTTCGTTGATTTATTGGTTAAGGCAACAAGTATATATCTGGCCAACCGAGGTCCTACTACTGTGGGTCTGTGGAGCTAACAGACTACCGCAAGCATGGCTGGTGGCTGAGAATCTGGCATGACGTCAGAGGCCTACTCGGCTGTGATTGGTTATGTTCCAACTGGCGCGGAATTTGAATATAACATATACAGGCAGGCTACACCCCCCTTGCTGTATACAGGCTGGCTACACCCCCTTGCTGTATACAGGCTGGCTACACCCCCTTGCTGTATACAGGCTGGCTACACCCCTTTGCTGTATACAGGCAGGCTACACCCCCTTGCTGTATACAGGCTGGCTACACCCCCCGTGCTGTATACAGGCAGGCTACACCCCCCTTGCTGTATACAGGCAGGCTACACCCCCCTTGCTGTATACAGGCTGGCTACACCCCCCTTGCTGTATACAGGCTGGCTACACCCCCCTTGCTGTATACAGGCTGGCTACACCCCCCTTGCTGTATACAGGCAGGCTACACCCCGTGCTGTATACAGGCAGGCTACACCCCCCTTGCTGTATACAGGCTGGCTACACCCCCCTTGCTGTATACAGGCTGGCTACACCCCCCTTGCTGTATACAGGCTGGCTACATCCCCTTTGCTGTATACAGGCAGGCTACACCCCCCTTGCTGTTTACAGGCAGGCTACACCCCCCGTGCTGTATACATGCAGGCTACACCCCCCTTGCTGTATACAGGCTGGCTATACCCCCTTGCTGTATACAGGCTGGCTACACCCCCCTTGCTGTATACAGGCTGGCTACACCCCCCTTGCTGTATACAGGCTGGCTACACCCCCTTGATGTATACAGGCAGGCTACAACCCCCCTAGCTGTATACAGGCTGGCTACACCCCTTTGCTGTATACAGGCAGGCTACACCCCCCTTGCTGTATACAGGCTGGCTACACCCCCCTTGCTGTTTACAGGCAGGCTACACCCCCTTGCTGTATACAGGCAGGCTACACCCCCCTTGCTGTATACAGGCAGGCTACACCCCCCTTGCTGTATACAGGCTGGCTACACCCCCCTTGCTGTATACAGGCAGGCTACACCCCCCGTGCTGTATACAGGCAGGCTACACCCCCCTTGCTGTATACAGCAGGCTNACACCCCTTGCTGTATACAGGCTGGCTACACACCCCTTGCTGTATACAGGCTGGCTACACCCCTTGCTGTATACAGGCTGGCTACCCCCCTTGCTGTATACAGGCTGGCTACACCCCCCTTGCTGTATACAGGCTGGCTACACCCCCTTGCTGTATACAGGCTGGCTACACACCCCTTGCTGTATACAGGCAGGCTACACACCCCTTGCTGTATACAGGCAGGCTACACACCCCTTGCTGTATACAGCAGGCTACACCCCCGGCCACACACACCTTGCTGTATACAGGCAGGCTACACACCCCTTGCTGTATACAGGCAGGCTACACCCCCTTGCTGTATACAGGCTGGCTACACACCCCTTGCTGTATACAGGCTGGCTACACCCCTTGCTGTATACAGGCTGGCTACACCCCCTTGCTGTATACAGGCTGGCTACACCCCTTGCTGTATACAGGCAGGCTACACCCTTGCTGTATACAGGCAGGCTACATCCCTTGCTGTATACAGGTAGGCTACACACCCTTGCTGTATACAGGCAGGCTACACCCCCTTGCTGTACGCAGGCTGGCTACACACCCCTTGCTGTATACAGGCAGGCTACACCCCTTGCTGTATACAGGCGCTACACCCCCTTGCTGTATACAGGCAGGCTACACACCCCTTGCTGTATACAGGCTGGCTACACACCCCTTGCTGTATACAGGCTGGCTACACCCCTTGCTGTATACAGGTTGGCTACACCCCTTGCTGTATACAGGTTGGCTACACCCCCCTTGCTGTATACAGGCTGGCTACACCCCCTTGCTGTATACAGGCAGGCTACACACCCCTTGCTGTATACAGGCAGGCTACACCCCTTGCTGTATACAGGCTGCTACACCCCTTGCTGTATACAGGCTGGCTACACCCCCCTTGCTGTATACAGGCTGGCTACACTCCTTGCTGAGGCTGGCTACACCCCTTGCTGTATACAGGCAGGCTACACCCCCTTGCTGTATACAGGCAGGCTACACCCTCCTTGCTGTATACAGGCAGGCTACACCCCCTTGCTGTATACAGGCTGACTACACACCCCTTGCTGTATACAGGCTGACTACACACCTTTTTGTATACAGGCTGGCTACACCCCCCTTGCTGTATACAGGTTGGCTACACACCTTGCTGTATACAGGCAGGCTACACCCCCCTTGCTGTATACAGGCTGGCTACACCCCCTTGCTGTATACAGGCTGCTACACACCCCTTGTATACAGGCTGGCTACACCCCCCTGCTGTATACAGGCTGTCTACACCCCTTGCTGTATACAGGCAGGCTACACCCCCTTGCTGTATACAGGCAGGCTACACCACCCTTGCTGTATACAGGCTGGCTACACACCCCTTGCTGTATACAGGCTGGCTACACACCCCTTGCTGTATACAGGCTGGCTACACCCCCCTTGCTGTATACAGGCTGGTCTACACCCTTGCTGTATACAGGCAGGCTACACCCCCTTGCTGTATACAGGCTGGCTACACACCCTTGCTGTATACAGGCTGGCTACACACCCCTTGCTGTATACAGGCTGGCTACACCCCTTGCTGTATACAGGCTGTCTACACCCCTTGCTGTATACAGGCTGGCTACACCCCTTGCTGTATACAGGCTGACTACACACCCCTTGCTGTATACAGGCAGGCTACACCCCCTTGCTGTATACAGGCTGGCTACACCCCTTGCTGTATACAGGCAGGCTACACCCCTTGCTGTATACAGGCTGTCTACACCCAATTGCTGTATACAGGCTGACTACACACCCCTTGCTGTATACAGGCTGGCAACACCCTTGCTGTATACAGGCAGGCTACACCCCCTTGCTGTATACAGGCTGGCTACACCCCCTTGCTGTATACAGGCTGCTACACCCCTTGCTGTATACAGGCTGGCTACCACCCTTGCTGTATACAGGAGGCTACACCCCCTTGCTGTATACAGGCAGGCTACACCCCCCTTGCTGTATACAGGCAGGCTACACCCCCTTGCTGTATACAGGCAGGCTACACCCCCTTGCTGTATACAGGCTGGCTACACCCCCCTTGCTGTATACAGGCTGGCTACACCCCCTTGCTGTATACAGGCTGGCTACACCCCCCTTGCTGTATACAGGCTGGCTACACCCCCTTGCTGTATACAGGCAGGCTACACCCCCCTTGCTGTATACAGGCTGGCTAACACCCCTTGCTGTATACAGGCAGGCTACACCCCCTTGCTGTATAACAGCAGGCTACACCCCCTTGCTGTATACAGGCAGGCTACACCCCCTTGCTGTATACAGGCAGGCTACACCCCCCTTGCTGTATACAGGCTGGCTACACCCCTTGCTGTATACAGGCTGGCTACACCCCCCTGCTGTATACAGGCAGGCTACACCCCCTTGCTGTATACAGGCAGGCTACACCCCCTTGCTGTATACAGGCAGGCTACACCCCCCTTGCTGTATACAGGCTGGCTACACCCCCCTTGCTGTATACAGGCAGGCTACACCCCCTTGCTGTATACAGGCTGGCTACACCCCCTTGCTGTATACAGGCAGGCTACACCCCTTGCTGTATACAGGCAGGCTACACACCCCTTGCTGTATACAGGCAGGCTACACCCCCCTTGCTGTATACAGGCTGGCTACACCCCCTTGCTGTATACAGGCAGGCTACACCCCCCTTGCTGTATACAGGCTGGCTACACCCCCTTGCTGTATACAGGCTGGCTACACCCCCCTTGCTGTATACAGGCTGGCTACACCCCCTTGCTGTATACAGGCTGGCTACACCCCTTTGCTGTATACAGGCAGGCTACACCCCCTTGCTGTATACAGGCTGGCTACACCCCCCTTGCTGTATACAGGCAGGCTACACCCCCCTTGCTGTATACAGGCAGGCTACACCCCCTTGCTGTATACAGGCTGGCTACACCCCCTTGCTGTATACAGGCTGGCTACACACCCCTTGCTGTATACAGGCTGGCTACACCCCTTGCTGTATACAGGCAGGCTACACCCCCTTGCTGTATACAGGCAGGCTACACCCCCCTTGCTGTATACAGGCTGGCTACACCCCCCTTGCTGTATACAGGCTGGCTACACCCCCTTGCTGTATACAGGCTGGCTACACCCCTTGCTGTATACAGGCAGGCTACACCCCCCTTGCTGTATACAGGCAGGCTACACCCCCTTGCTGTATACAGGCTGGCTACACCCCCCTTGCTGTATACAGGCTGGCTACACCCCCTTGCTGTATACAGGCTGGCTACACCCCCCTTGCTGTATACAGGCTGGCTACACCCCCCTTGCTGTATACAGGCTGGCTACACCCCCTTGCTGTATACAGGCTGGCTACACCCCCTTTGCTGTATACAGGCAGGCTACACCCCCTTGCTGTATACAGGCTGGCTACACCCCCTTGCTGTATACAGGCAGGCTACACCCCCCTTGCTGTATACAGGCTGGCTACACCCCCCTTGCTGTATACAGGCTGGCTACACCCCTTGCTGTATACAGGCGGCTACACCCCCCTTGCTGTATACAGGCTGGCTACACCCCCTTGCTGTATACAGGCTGGCTACACCCCCTTGCTGTATACAGGCAGGCTACACCCCCCTTGCTGTATACAGGCAGGCTACACCCCCTTGCTGTATACAGGCTGGCTACACCCCCTTGCTGTATACAGGCAGGCTACACCCCCCTTGCTGTATACAGGCAGGCTACACCCCCCTTGCTGTATACAGGCAGGCTACACCCCCTTGCTGTATACAGGCTGGCTACACCCCCCTTGCTGTATACAGGCTGGCTACACCCCCCTTGCTGTATACAGGCAGGCTACACCCCCCTTGCTGTATACAGGCAGGCTACACCCCCCTTGCTGTATACAGGCTGGCTACACCCCCTTGCTGTATACAGGCAGGCTACACCCCCTTGCTGTATACAGGCAGGCTACACACCCCTTGCTGTATACAGGCAGGCTACACCCCCCTTGCTGTATACAGGCAGGCTACACACCCCTTGCTGTATACAGGCAGGCTACACCCCCCTTGCTGTATACAGGCAGGCTACACACCCCTTGCTGTATACAGGCAGGCTACACCCCCTTGCTGTATACAGGCAGGCTACACCCCCTTGCTGTATACAGGCAGGCTACACCCCCCTTGCTGTATACAGGCAGGCTACACACCCCTTGCTGTATACAGGCAGGCTACACACCCCTTGCTGTATACAGGCAGGCTACACACCCCTTGCTGTATACAGGCAGGCTACACCCCCCTTGCTGTATACAGGCAGGCTACACCCCCCTTGCTGTATACAGGCAGGCTACACACCCCTTGCTGTATACAGGCAGGCTACACCCCTTGCTGTATACAGGCAGGCTACACCCCCTTGCTGTATACAGGCTGGCTACACCCCCCTTGCTGTATACAGGCAGGCTACACCCCCTTGCTGTATACAGGCAGGCTACACCCCTTGCTGTATACAGGCAGGCTACACCCCCTTGCTGTATACAGGCAGGCTACACCCCCTTGCTGTATACAGGCAGGCTACACCCCCTTGCTGTATACAGGCAGGCTACACCCCCCTTGCTGTATACAGGCTGGCTACACCCCCCTTGCTGTATACAAGAGAAGTTGGTCAGACCCCACATGAAGGAACACACGTGGGAAAGGTAAACAGAAAGGGATGAAGTGGATAAACACAATGTGAAAGAGTTGTTGTGAAAGAGGTTACCCGCTATGGTGATGACTGTGATGGTGAGAGACTGGGGGGGGAGGGGTGGTGAGACTGGGGGAGGTGGGGGGGGTGGGAGAGACTGGGGGGTGGGGGTGGTGAGAGACTTGGGGGGGCGGGTGGTGAGAGACTGGGGGGAGGTGGGGTGGTGAGAGACTGGGGGAGGTGGGGGGGATGGTGAGGGACTGGGGGTGAGACTCGGGGGGGGGGGGGGGATCGTGAAAGACTGGGGGAGGGGGGGGGGGATGGTGAGAGAGGGGGGGGGGTGAGAACCAGGCGAGAGAGAGAGAACAGGAAGTAGTGAAGGCAGTACACTACAGCGACTACCTGGATGGTGACACTTAGGCTTACCGGTACCACCACTACCACCCACGAGTACCGGTACCACCACCACCACCCACGAGTACAACCACCACCACCACCCACGAGTACCGCCACCACCACCACCACCACCGCCACGAGTACCGCCACCACCACCACCCACGAGTACCGGTACCACCACCACCACCACCCACGAGTACCGGTACCACCACCACCACCACCCACGAGTACCGGTACCACCACCACCACCCACGAGTACCGGTACCACCACCACCACCACCCACGAGTACCGGTACCACCACCACCACCACCCACGAGTACCGGTACCACCACCACCACCACCCACGAGTACCGGTACCACCACCACCACCACCCACGAGTATCGGTACACACCAACCACCACCCACGAGTACCGGTACCACCACACCACCACCCACGAGTACCGGTACCACCACCACCACCACCACGAGTACCGGTACCACCACCACCACCACCCACGAGTACCGGTACCACCACCACCACCACCCACGAGTACCGGTACCACCACCACCACCACCCACGAGTACCGGTACCACCACCACCACACCCACGAGTACCGGTACCACCACCACCACCACCCACGAGTACCGGTACCACCACCACCACCACCCACGAGTACCGGTACCACCACCACCACCACCCACGAGTACCGGTACCACCACCACCACCACCCACGAGTACCGGTACACCACCACCACCACCCACGAGTACCGGTACCACCACCACCACCACCCACGAGTACCGGTACCACCACCACCACCACCCACGAGTGCCGGTACCACCACCACCACCCACGAGTACCGGTACCACCACCACCACCACCCACGAGTACCGGTACCACCACCACCACCACCCACGAGTGCCGGTACCACCACCACCACCACCCACGAGTACCGGTACCACCCACCACCACACACGAGTACAGGTACCACCACCACCACCCACGAGTACCGGTACCACCACCACCACCACGAGTACCGGTACCACCACCACCACCAACGAGTACCGGTACCACCACCACCACCACGAGTACCGGTACCACCACCACCACCCACGAGTACCGGTACCACCACCACCACGAGTACCGGTACCACCAACCACCACCACCACGAGTACCGGTACCACCACCACCACCACCACCACGAGTACGGTACCACCACCACCACCACCACCACGAGTACCGGTACCACCACCACCCACGAGTACCGGTACCACCACCACCACGAGTACCGGTACCACCACCACCCACGAGTACCGGTACCACCACCACCCACCACCCACGAGTACCGGTACCACCACCACCACCACCACCACCACGAGTACCGTGGGTGGTGGTGAGATACATATTAATACATAATAGAGATACATAATAATTTACACGTGGAAAATATTAGAGGGGCTGGTCCCAAACCTGCACACAGAAATAACATCACATGAGACCAGAAGACATGGCAGGATGTGCAGAATACCCCCGTTGAAGAGCAGAGGTGCAACAGGTACTCTGAGAGAGAACTATCAACATCAGAGGCCCGAGACTGTTCAACACGCTTCCACTACACATAAGGGACATAACTGGCCGACCCCTCACAGTGTTCAAGAGAGAACTGGATAAGCACCTCCAAAGGATACCTGATCAACCAGGCTGTGACTTATACGTCAGGCTGCGAGCAGCCGCGTCCAACAGCTGGTTGACCAGTCCAGCAACCGGGAGCCTTGGTCGGAGATCGGGCCGCGGGGCTATTGATACCCGGATGCGACACAAGGTAAACAACGCCAAAAATTGACGTAAAAATATCATAGCAGCTCGTAAATTTGACGTAGTATTTCGTTTTCTATTGGTGGGTGGTGGAGTAGGTTAGGTTGGGGTACTTGTGTACACGAGTTGAGAGGTTGGGAACGTTGGCGAGGACGGGCTCTTGGAACACCATACACCAAATGATCTTAATTAATAATTAGTAAGGAGACACTAGTACAAACGAGAGAAGAAGCCCGTGTTGAGAGAGAGCTCTCTCTGGGGACACGCAGGAACCGTACCAGATCCCTGCCAGATGCCCCGGGATCACCTATCACATTCCTGCAGGTTGCAAGCATGCCTGCAAATGGTGCTTGCTTAAAGGCTGCTACTACTGCTGCTGCTGCGTACAATCTCTGAGCTGTGTTGAGACTGGTGACTCCGGGCTTGGTGAGAGGCAGCCACATCCGGCCGTCCGCTGTGTGAGCAGACGGAGGGGACGGTCCACATCATCCCTCGACAGTACCCTAAATGCTGTGGCATCCTGCGTGTGCGTGAGGGCGAGGCAGGTGGGTCATAGAGCAGCTACACTGCCAGATAAGGCCGGCACCGAATGAGTACTAGATGAGTTGGAAGCTATACGGAGGAACCAATGGGCAGAGTTTATACAAGTCCGTTCCCTAGTGTCACTTGACCCGTCAGCTGGTGGTGGTGGTGGTACAGTACTACCACCATGCTCCCTACTGTCACTTGACCCGTCAGCTGGTGGTGGTGGTGGTGGTAAAGTACCACCACCATGCTCCCTACTGTCACTTGACCCGTCAGCTGGTGGTGGTGGTGGTGGTACAGTACTACCACCATGCTCCCTACTGGCACTTGACCCGTCAGCTGGTGGTGGTGGTGGTGGTGGTGGTACAGTACCACCACCATGCTCCCTACTGTCACTTGACCCGTCAGCTGGTGGTGGTGGTGGTGGTAAAGTACCACCACCATGCTCCCTACTGTCACTTGACCCGTCAGCTGGTGGTGGTGGTGGTGGTGGTACAGTACTACCACCATGCTCCCTACTGTCACTTGACCCGTCAGCTGGATGTGGTGGTGGTACAGTACTACCACCATGCTCCCTACTGGCACTTGACCCGTCAGCTGGTGGTGGTGGTGGTACAGTACTACCACCATGCTCCCTACAGTCACTTGACCCGTCAGCTGGTGGTGGTGGTGGTACAGTACTACCACCATGCTCCCTACTGGCACTTGACCCGTCAGCTGGTAGTGGTGGTGGTGGTGGTGGTGGTACAGTACTACCACCATGCTCCCTACAGTCACTTGACCCGTCAGCTGGTAGTGGTGGTGGTACAGTACCACCACCATGCTCCCTACTGTCACTTGACCCGTCAGCTGGTGGTGGTGGTGGTGGTGGTACAGTACTACCACCATGCTCCCTACTGTCACTTGACCCGTCAGCTGGTGGTGGTGGTGGTGGTGGTGGAGGTACAGTACTACCACCATGCTCCCTACTGTCACTTGACCCGTCAGCTGGTGGTGGTGGTGGTGGTGGTACAGTACCACCACCATGCTCCCTACTGTCACTTGACCCGTCAGCTGGTGGTGGTGGTGGTGGTGGTGGTGGAGGAGGTACAGTACTACCACCATGCTCCCTACTGTCACTTGACCCGTCAGCTGGTGGTGGTGGTGGTGGTGGTACAGTACTACCACCATGCTCCCTACTGTCACTTGATGCGTCAGCTGGTGGTGGTGGTGGTGGTAGTACAGTACCACCACCATGCTCCCTACTGTCACTTGACGCGTCAGCTGGTGGTGGTGGTGGTGGTGGTACAGTACCACCACCATGCTCCCTACTGTCACTTGACCCGTCAGCTGGTGGGGGTGGTGGTGGTGGTACAGTACTACCACCATGCTCCCTACTGTCACTTGACCCGTCAGCTGGTGGTGGTGGTGGTACAGTACCACCACCATGCTCCCTACTGTCACTTGACGCGTCAGCTGCTGGTGGTGGTGGTACAGTACCACCACCATGCTCCCTACTGTCACTTGACGCGTCAGCTGTGGTGGTGGTGGTGGTAAAGTACCACCACCATGCTCCCTACTGTCACTGACCCGTCAGCTGGTGGTGGTGGTGGTACAGTACTACCACATGCTCCCTACTGTCACTTGACCCGTCAGCTGGTGGTGGTGGTGGTGGTACAGTACTACCACCATGCTCCCTACTGTCACTTGACCCGTCAGCTGGTGGTGGTGGTGGTGGGTACAGTACTACCACCATGCTCCCTACTGTCACTTGACCGTCAGCTGGTGGGGTGGTGGTGGTGGTACAGTATACCACCATGCTCCCTACTGTCACTTGACGCGTCAGCTGGTGGTGGTGGTGGTGGTACAGTACTACCACCATGCTCCCTACTGTCACTTGACGCGTCAGCTGTGGTGGTGGTGGTACAGTACCACCATGCTCCCTACTGTCACTTGACCCGTCAGCTGGTGGTGGTGGTGGTGGCAGTACCACCACCATGCTCCCTACTGTCACTTGACCCGTCAGCTGGTGGTGGTGGTGGTGGTACAGTACCACCACCATGCTCCCTACTGTCACTTGACGCGTCAGCTGGTGGTGGTGGTGGTGGTGGTGGGTGGTACAGTACTACCACCATGCTCCCTACTGTCACTTGACCCGTCAGCTGGTGGTGTGGTGGTGGTACAGTACCACCACCATGCTCCCTACTGTCACTTGACCCGTCAGCTGGTGGTGGTGGTGGTG
>WNGS01098838.1:0-17172 GCA_020271785.1 Procambarus virginalis
GCGCCTTGCGGAACGCGGTGCGCAATTGTCTTCCTTCCCATCAGAAATTCACCGCCTTTCGTTCAAAAGGCAGTGTATTTTCTGATCAGGGGAAGGAAGACACAAACAGTATGGGGCGTAAATTTATTAATACAGTATAAATAATTCTGCAGAGTAAGACAGGCTTCTAAGTAGGTCTTAACAAATGTACAACATAGCCGTGGCTAACTCAAAGTACACGAAACAACTTAAAATGTACACCCGCTGTAAAATAAAAGTAATCTTGTAGCCTAGTAACAAACTCTGCAGAAAACTAATGGCCTATTGTCTAGAATTAGCAGTGAGGCGAATGTAACAAATCTAAGTATAACAGTCAGGACACCATAAGTGAACAACATAACATAATGGAAACCCTAGCTGGAAATAAACAGGCGGCAGAAAATTACATTTTGACTGGGAAAGCCTGATATGAATTTGGAGAAGAAAATAACCCCAGGCCAGAGGCCGAGCCGCCAAGGAATAAGGAGAAAGAATTTCCTAAATAACCCCAGGCCAGAGGCCGACTTAAGGTAGGGCTTACTAGTAGAATGGCAGTAAAGTCAAAGTAGTAGCTGCGGACAGCGGAACAGATTGGGGACGGGCGCTGCACCCCCCCACCCATCCCCAGTGAAACGGGAGGAAAGACGTACGGAACAACGACTGACGTAGTCAGAACCGGGGAAACTGGCAGCCAGCAGAAAGGGGGAGGAGGGTGGGCGCTTCTTGAGTCGCGGACGGTGACGGGAGCGGAGTGAGAGAGAAACCTCCCATTCCGCGCTATTTATGCCACCCAGACTGTCCGCACCGCGCCTTGCGGAACGCGGTGCGCAATTGTCTTCCTTCCCCATCAGAAATTCCACCGCCTTTCGTTCAAAAGGCAGTGTCCATTTTCTGATCAGGGGAAGGAAGACACAAACAGTATGGGGCGTAAATTTATTAATACAGTATAAATAATTCTGCAGAGTAAGACAGGCTTCTAAGTAGGTCTTAACAAATGTACAACATAGCCGTGGCTAACTCAAAGTACACGAAACAACTTAAAATGTACACCCGCTGTAAAATAAAAGTAATCTTGTAGCCTAGTAACAAACTCTGCAGAAAACTAATGGCCTATTGTCTAGAATTAGCAGTGAGGCGAATGTAACAAATCTAAGTATAACAGTCAGGACACCATAAGTGAACAACATAACATAATGGAAACCCTAGCTGGAAATAAACAGGCGGCAGAAAATTACATTTTGACTGGGAAAGCCTGATATGAATTTGGAGAAGAAAATAACCCCAGGCCAGAGGCCGAGCCGCCAAGGAATAAGGAGAAAGAATTTCCTAAATAACCCCAGGCCAGAGGCCGACTTAAGGTAGGGCTTACTAGTAGAATGGCAGTAAAGTCAAAGTAGTAGCTGCGGACAGCGGAACAGATTGGGGACGGGCGCTGCACCCCCACCCCGCAGGGGCCAGCAGGCCGGACCCCCCCCCGAAGGGCGAGTGCCCGCTGGCCGCGAGGGAAAACCCCAAGGGGCAGAGCAACTATGCTACCGAACTGGGAAGGAAAGGAGGAGAGACTGGAGGAGCTCGCACGTCTCCTCGACTTATGCCCCCTGGCCCTTGGTCGACGGTTGGGGAAGGGGGGGGGGCGGCTGTAGCAGCCGTGGCAGGGTCGGCCTCGGTGGTCCCCATGCCCAGAAGGCTTGTGTCAGGAGAGGGCATCCGAGCCTGCGCGAAGGCGCCTGAAGCGTCGTCCAATCGTCTGCCGAAAGGGGGTGGAGGCTGCGTCGCTGTGCCACCCCCCACTTTGCCGGCAGGGGGCCTCTGGGAAATGTAGTCGCCGTCCACATCAGAGCCCCCCGAGGAGGCCCCCGAGGAGGGGGAGGCGAAACGGGCGGGTTTCGTCCTGGCCCAGGCCGGCTGCGTCCTCACACCACTGCGCTGTTGTCCTCGCACGCCGCCGCCCGAGCCCTCTTCCGTGTTGCAGTTGCTGCGTGATCCGGCTTCTCGCCACTGCGGAAAATGAAAAAGTAAGCATCGGTAGGACTAACAGGAAAAAGCAGGCAGGGAAACCCAGCTGCCGCACCAGCAACCGTCACATACACCAGTAGACAAAAGCAAAGGTAAAGTTAATTGACCATAGTGAGTGAAAATACCGGACAGATAGCCAAAGCTATCGTAATAAAACCAATGTAATAAAGCTGTCAGTTAAATAGATTAAGAGAGTAATATTCATGTAAGATTGAACAGTATTATTCATGTTAGTTTGGTTATATTAAGACCGTATTATTCATTGTATAGTTTGATTATATTAAGACAGTATTAATCGTGGTATAGTTTGGAAGAATTCAAACAATTAATCTCGAAAGTGAAAAGCAAAATTATTTGAGTATCCCACTAGAAATGGACACTGCTTTAACACTGCAACAGTATTATTAAGTAAATACGTATTGCTTAAGTAAATTTAAGCTGAACAAATAAAGAGTAAACAGTGATAATCATGGATAACTTGGGTAGATTAAAGCAGGACTATACAAGGTATAGGATGGGTAGGATAAACAGTAATAATGCAAGGTATAGTTTGGATAGATTAAAACTAATGTCCATGGGATAGAATGGATAATTAAAACAGTACGTATCCATGGAATAGTTGGTCTAGATTAAAACAATAATAGTCTCAAAAGTGAAACAAATTAACTGCGTATCCCACAGCAATGTACACTGCTTTAACTCTGCAACTGGATTAGTAAGTAAATACAGGGCATAACTGAAAGCTGAACAATGTAATAAATTAATTTAGGAAAACTTAAATAAATGATAACATGTTGTAGCCCACCCAAGCCGACAGACCGCTCTACGTCCTGCGCCTACCCTGTAGGAGTAGAACAGAACAGTGAGAACGGGAGGGGAATAATATATTCTAATAATAGCATAAGACCGTAATATAATGTACTTGATATAAGATGAACAAACGAAAGAAATAGTGATAAACATGGGAAGATTAGTTGGCTTAAAGCGGGATTAATCAAGGGATAGGATGGTAGGTTAAATAGTAATAGTGCATGGTAAGGTTTGGATAGAGTAAACTGAAAAGTTCAAGGGATGGAATGGCTAATAAACAGTAATAAACAAGGGAGAATGGCTAGCCTAAAGCAATAATATTCTCAAAAGTGCAACAAAAGACAAAAGTCTGTGACGAACAAGCGGGGCTGAGCCAGCCAGACAGGCAGCTGTGACGAACGAGCTGGGCTACACCAGCCAGACAAACGTCTGGGACGAGCGAGCTGGGCTACACCAGCCAGACAAACGTCTGGGACGAACGAGCTGGGCTACACCAGCCAGACAAACGTCTGGGACGAGCGAGCTGGGCTACACCAGCCAGACAAACGTCTGGGACGAACGAGCTGGGCTACACCAGCCAGACAAACGTCTGGGACGAACGAGCTGGGCTACACCAGCAGAGTGCCAGTACATTACCTGTTGAGTTACTGAGAGTGCCAGTACATTACCTGGTGAGTTACTGAGAGTGCCAGTACATTACCTGGTGAGTTACTGAGAGTGCCAGTACATTACCTGGTGAGTTACTGAGCGTCAGTACATTAGCTGGTGAGTTAAAGAGAGTGCCATGATATTACCTGGTGAGTTACTGAGAGTGGCAGTACATTACCTGGTGAGTTACTGAGAGTGGCAGTACATTGCCTGGTGAGTTACTGAGAGTGGCAGTACATTACCTGGTGAGTTACTGAGTGGCAGTACATTACCTGGTGAATTACTGAGGGTGCCAGTACATTACCTGGTGAGTTACTGAGTGCCAGTACAGTACCTGGTGAGTTACTGAGAGTGCCAGTACATTACCTGGTGAGTTACTGAGAGTGCCAGTACATTATCTGGTGAGTTACTGAGAGTGCAATGATATTACCTGGTGAGTTACTGAGAGTGGCAGTACATTACCTGGTGAGTTACTGAGAGTGGTGGTACATTACCTGGTGAGTTACTGAGAGTTACACCAGCCAGACAAACGTCTGGGACGAACGAGCTGGGCTACACCAGCCAGACAAACGTCTGGGACGAACGAGCTGGGCTACACCAGCCAGACAAACGTCTGGGACGAACGAGCTGGGCTACACCAGCCAGACAAACGTCTGGGACGAACGAGCTGGGCTACACCAGCCAGACAAACATCTGGGACGAGCGAGCTGGGCTACACCAGCCAGACAAACATCTGGGGCGAACGAGCTGGGCTACACCAGCCAGACAAACGACTGGGACGAACGAGCTGGGCTACGCCAGCCTGACAAACGTCTGGGACGAACGAGCTGGGCTACACGAGCCAGGGAAACAACTGGGACGAACAGGCTGTGCGGCGCCAAACAGCCAAACGAATAGGACGAACAGGCTGGGCTACACCAGCCAGACAAACGTCTAGGACGAACAGGCTGGGCTACACCAGCCGGACAAAAGACTAGGTAAGAACAGGCTGGGCTACACCAGCCAAACAAACGTGTAGGGACGAACAGGCTGGGCTACACCAGCCGGACAAACGTGTAGGACGAACAGGCTGGGCTACACCAGCCAGACAAACGTGTAGGACGAACAGGCTGGGCTACACCAGCCAGACAAACGTGTAGGTACGAACAGGCTGGGCTACACCAGCCAGACAAACGTGAAGGTACGAACAGGCTGGGCTACACCAGCCAGACAAACGTCTAGGACGAACAGGCTGAGCTACACCAGCCAGACACCCGTCTGGGGACGAACAGGCTGGGCTACACCAGCCAGACAAACGTCTAGGACGCACAGGCTGGGCTACACCAGCCAGACAAACGTGAAGTTACGAACAGGCTGGGCTACACCGGCGAGACAAACGTGTAGCTACGAACAGGCTGGGCTACACCAGCCAGAAAAACGTCTAGGACGAACAGGCTGAGCTACACCAGCCAGACAAACGTCTGGGGACGAACAGGCTGGGCTACACCAGCCAGACAAACGTCTAGGACGCACAGGCTGGGCTACACCAGCCAGACAAACGTCTAGGACGAACAGGCTGGGCTACACCAGCCAGACAAACGTCTAGGACGAACAGGCTGGGCTACACCAGCCAGACAAACGTCTAGGACGAACAGGCTGGGCTACACCAGCCAGACAAACGTCTAGGTACGAACAGGCTGGGCTACACCAGCCAGCCAAACTTCTAGGGAGGAACAAGCTGGGCTACACCAGCCAGACAAACTTCTAAGGACGAACTGGCTGGGCTACACCAGCCAGACAAACGTAATGGGCCAACAGGCTGGGCTACACCAGCCAGGCAAACGTCTAGGGACGAACAGGCTGGGCTACACCAGCCAACCTTGGCATGGGCCCCTAGGGTCGGTCTCTAGGGACAAAGACGACTAATAACCCGGCCAGGAGGCGTCACCACCAAGGGTGACGCCAGGACGCTCGCAGGGAGCCTGGCCGGACACGCACGACTAGGAACGCGTCACGAACCCTGGCCCCTAGGGACAAGCCTAGGAGACGCAACAGACCGGGTTCCAGGGAAGACGCCTGGGAGGGGGGGGGAGTAAACGAAAAGCATCCCTGGGGCGAGTGCTCTATAGAGCGCCAAGCCACGTGGGCGCCGCCTACCGGGCTTGGGCCCCAGGGCGCAGGTCCACAGAAACCAGCCACGTGACGTCGCCACAGAGGGCGGTGCTAGACCACAGAGGGAGCCTGGCCGTGTACGCACGACCAGGCGCGGGCGAAACATGGCCCCTAGGGCAAGCCTAGGGGCACAGCAAACCGGGCTCCCGATAAACGCCTGGGAGGGCCCACCTGGGACGAATGCTCCACCGAGCGTACATTAGGGCCCGGGCCCCAGGGGCACAGGACCACCGAAACCTGGCCACGAGAGACGCCGCAGACAAGCTGCACACCATTCCCGACCTGGAGGCGCACCTGCAACCCAGGCAGGCAAACAGGCGGGATGCCCAGGGAACTAGCTAAGGCGGTACGAACGGGCCGCGAGGGACGGCGCAACCACGACGGAAATCATATAGTGTACTATGGAAATGTGAATCTAATAATTAGCAATAAAGTGAGTGAATACCATTGCAAGCCGGAAATTAGGTGGAAAATCCCTTGTAAGAATACAAGCAAAGAATAAATCAGTGTTATAAATCGAGTAGCTGGAAACTCGTGACATCAACCTGGGACGACAAGAGGTCACCTGTACCGCACCGGGGACCAGCTTCGCTACCCTACGCTAAGTACCTGCCATAAAGTTTGAACAAAATAACATACATAATATTACAAATATACGGTATACATATAGTATTATAAATAGTAAATATATAAAAATATACATATAACTTTATAAAGAGTTAGAAGGACTGACATCAACAAGTGATCCACACAGTAGACCACAAATACAATAATACATCAGAAAATGGAGAGGTGTGGCGAGTGCTCGGGAGTACTGGGAAAACGTAATGTAGGCGTAACGTGTTGCATCTGTAACATGAGATTTCACCTGGGCTGTACAGAAGTATCTCCAGGATGCACAAAAAGGCAAGGAATTTACTGGGTCTGCAAAGATGACAGATTAATGTTAGAGAACATAACTAAACTGATGAAAAACATTCCCGAGTCACAGAGATTACCATTCACAGACAAGCTACCAGTGATATATGCAGACTGGGAAAAGACAACATTGGTTAACGACCAAAACCCAGGAACAGATAGTTTAGAGAACCGCAGCAGTAATGTGGAGGAAGAGGGTATTGTAGTACATAATAGCAGCATTATTGCAGAGTCAGGTAATATAAACGATGTGAGCAACAGTGAGACAGAGTGCATAAATGAAGGAATTGGGACGAAAAGCGGAGATGGCTCCAATAAAGAGGTAGACAAGACAGACACAGATATAAATACCTTGAAAAACGCAAAACCGGAACACATTTGCAAATTCTACGCTAAAGGAATATGCAAATATGGAAATTAGGAACAAAATGCCATTTTCTGCATCCTCGAAAATGCAGGAACATGTTGGCGAGGGGTACATGCCGTTTTGGAACAGGGTGTAGATACTTCCACCCCAAATTATGTCAATTTTCAATTAGGGACAAAAATGCTACAATCTTCAGTGTCCGGAATTCCACGTGAGAGGTACACAACGTTATAGACGGGAAATCAGTATGACACTACTGGCAATTTTTTAGAGGAAGGCAGAAACAGAGCAGAAAATATAAGAGAGAGGAACAGTCAGATGGAACCACCACAGGATTACAGAGGGGAAGGGAGATACCCACAAGTCTGGAATACACATTACCAACAAACACACAGGTACTACACCACACAACACTCGCCCCACTACCGAAACTGGACGAATCACTTCGAAAACAACACACCCTGGACGCAAACACAGTGGCCCCCTTACCAGAGCCTCAGATATTAACACCAAGTAAGGCATCCAGCACTTCCACTACCACGATAACATCATTTATATTTGCCAACATTCAAGGTATAAAAACACGCAAATCCAACAAAGTTCACTTTATAGATGGTCTCCTTCATGAGGCAAATGCAGTGTTTGCAGCCCTAACAGAAACCCACACAAAGGACTACCATGATGGTGAAATATGGATCTCAGAGTACAATCTTTTCAGATGTGATAGGAAACACCGGCTTCAGGGTGGGGTCAGCCTATACATCAAAGACACACTCATCTGTACTGAGCTGCTAAACACCTCAAATGATATGGTGGAAGTGCTGATAATCAAAATAGAGATTATAAATGTAGTTATTGTCCTTGTATATAAGTCACCGGAGGCAAACCCTCAGCAGTTTAAAGACCAACTAATGAAAGTAGAACACTGCTTGGAAAACCTCACAAATCCAGCTCCGAACATCATCCTGCTTGGGGACTTCAACCTACGGCACCTGAAATGGAAGCACCTGGCTAATACAGTAATATCAGAAAGAATACCAGGAAGTAGCCTTAATGAACAGGCACATGCAAATGACCTGCTACGGATGTGCGACAGGTTTGCCTTAAACCAGCAAATAGTAGAACCAACCAGGAAGGAGAACACGCTGGACCTCATTTTCACTAATAATGATGAATTGATCAGGAACATAATGATTACAAATACCTGTTACTCAGATCACAACTTAATTGAAGTTATGACAACCATGGGGAATAGACCTTCAAAACCAGTCCAGATTCCCGGTGGAGGAGATTTCAGCAAATTCAACTTCAATAATAAACAGATAAACTGGGAGCAAATAAACCAGGACTTCACAGAAATAAACTGGGAAGAACAGCTAGGAAATGCGAACCTGAACCAGTGCCTGGAAAAAATAAGCTCAGTAGCACTAGAAATATGTACAAACCGCATCCCCCTAAGAAAAAAGAGGAAGAGATGCAGATTGGAACGAGAACGTCGTTCCCTATATAGGCGAAGAAAACGAATCGCGGTACAACTTGAGAGTCGCACCCTATCTCAGGAACGGCGAAGAAGGTTAGGTAGCGAAATAGGAAAATTGAACTCAAGCTACAAGAATCATACAAAACGCAGGAGAGGGAAAGAGAGCAAAAGGCCATCAGTGAAATAGAGAGAAACCCGAAATATTTTTTCTCCTATGCAAAATCAAGATCAAAAACCACATCTAGTATCGGGCCCCTGCGAAAGGAAGATGGAACTTTCACCGATGACAACAAAGAAATGAGCGAGCTACTGAGGAAGCAATACGACTCTGTCTTCAGCGAGCCATTAAACGCACTAAAGATCGATAACCCAAATGAATTTTTCATGGATATGATACCAACATCAAATCATATATCAGACGTCACCCTATCCCCACTGGATTTTGAAGAAGCCATAAACAGTATGCCTATGCACTCCGCACCAGGCCCGGATTCTTGGAACTCCATATTCATCAAGAACTGTAAAAACCACTATCGCAGGCCCTTCACATTCTGTGGAGACAAAGCCTAGATACTGGCGTTATTCCTGATATACTAAAAACAGCAGAGATAGCACCACTTCATAAAGGAGGAAATAAGGCAGAGGCAAAAAATTACAGACCGATAGCACTAACATCGCACATCATAAAATTTTTGAGAGAGTGCTAAGAAGTAAGATCACAAAATACATGGAATCACAGCATCTCCATAACCCCGGACAACATGGTTTCAGAACAGGGCGCTCTTGCCTGTCGCAGTTGCTGGACCACTATGATATGGCATTAGATGCTATGGAAGACAAACAAAACGCTGATGTAATTTACACAGATTTCGCAAAAGCTTTTGATAAATGTGACCATGGTGTTATTGCCCATAAAATGCGCTCAAAAGGAATTACCGGAAAAGTAGGCAGATGGATCTACAATTTCCTGACCAACAGAACCCAATGTGTAATAGTCAACAAAATAAAATCCAACCCGTCAACCGTTAAGAGCTCAGTCCCCCAGGGTACTGTGCTTGCTCCAGTACTTTTTCTCATCCTCATATCGGACATAGACAAGAGCACAACCTATAGCACTGTATCATCCTTTGCAGATGACACTAGGATCTTCATGAGAGTAGGCAACATAGAGGACACGGCGAACCTCCAGTCAGATGTAGATCAGGTCTTTCTATGGGCTACAGAAAATAATATGGTGTTTAACGAAGACAAGTTCCAGCTCATGCGCTATGGAAAAATGAAAATATAAAAACGGAAACCACGTACAAAACTCAGGCAAATCATAACATAGAACGAAAAGGCAATGTAAAGGATCTGGGTGTACTCATGTCGGAAGACCTTACCTTTAAAGAACACAATAAAGTAGCCGTCACAACTGCAAGAAAAATGACAGGTTGGATAACAAGAACTTTTCACACTAGAGATGCTATACCGATGATGACACTTTTCAAAACGCTTGTGCTCTCTAGAGTGGAGTACTGCTGCACAATGACAGCCCCTTTCACTGCTGGTGAAATTGCTGACCTGGAGAGCGTGCAGAGATCCTTTACTGCTAGAATCCACTCGGTAAAACATCTAAACTATTGGGACCGACTAAAGAGCCTAAATCTGTATTCCCTTGAGCGCAGGCGGGAGAGATACATAATAATTTACACGTGGAAAATATTAGAGGGGCTGGTCCCAAACCTGCACACAGAAATAACATCACATGAGACCAGAAGACATGGCAGGATGTGCAGAATACCCCCGTTGAAAAGCAGAGGTGCAACTGGTACTCTGAGAGAGAACTCTATCAACATCAGAGGCCCGAGACTGTTCAACACGCTTCCACTACACATAAGGGACATAACTGGCAAACCCCTCACAGTGTTCAAGAGAGAACTGGATAAGCACCTCCAAAGGATACCTGATCAACCAGGCTGTGACTCATACGTCAGGCTGCGAGCAGCCGCGTCCAACAGCCTGGTTGATCAGTCCAGCAACCAGGAGGCCTGGTCGATGACCGGGCCGCGGGGACGATAAGCCCCGGAAGCACCTCAAGGTATCCTCAAGGTAAGGTACGCAGGGTGCAGTCGCACCTCCACAGATCTCCAGTATCAGCTATTGATATTGGTAATGGTTCAAAAGGGCCACCACTTACGGGCTATTCATGCCCGTGCCATCTTTTGGGTGGCTTAATCTTCACCAATAGGGAAGAGTTCGACAACTGTGGAGGGTGGTGTACGAGGGTGGCGGGGGCCGGCCGTGACGTCGCCTCTGACAACAGCTGGCAGCAGCAGCAGCAGCAGCAGAGAAGTGTCCAGTCACACCGCCCGCCGCCGCCTCACTCTTCACTCTCTACTCGTCCAGGTCGGGGCCAATAGAGCCAACATGTCGACGGCACTGTTTGGAGGAAGTGCTCGTTCATCTAGCAAGAACCTGGTTGAGTTTAGGGTGAGTATGGTGAAAGGTGGAGGGAGATGTTTGGCAGAGGCAGGTTGAGCCGGACCACCATCATCCCTGCCACTATCTTAAGAGTCACGCTGCTCCGGTAAAGCCTAATTGCTATTGAAAATTTCATGTCTGTAATGAATTAAACTTACATAATTGAAACGATTATAGGTATCCATCTGACCGCTGGCCAGGTAGCCTTTAGAAATTGTTTCCTAGATCCAAAGTGGGTCATAAGGCCTTGGCCACAACTCCTCCTGACCAGTTGACTATATTATGTACTCGGTATATGTCCTGTGATAGTGGAAAGGGTCTTAAAGATAAAGTTGGCTCACGACGTCCAAAATTTTGTCGGCTAAAGTTACGTGATTAATTAGTTTAAGCTCTTAACCCCTTGCCCCTAACGCTGTGCGTACTAGTGGCTTTAGGTATTGTATGTACTACCTCTTATCTTTAAATCTAAGAGAATGTACTGTAACTATGTGTGTACTGTTCCTAAATAAATTATTATTATTATTATTATTATTATGATGGGTTTTGCCTTGGCGTCAGGCTGGTGTGGCTTGCTACTGACCTCACGATGTCATGCATGTGAGGAAATATAAGTTAGCGGTCATGTTTGGGTCATCGGACTACAGTACCAATTCCTCGGTGCTCGTGGTTCACTGGTAAAGCACTCGCCCGGTGTTTCGAGAGCGCTTTGGACTGGGTTCGTATTCTGGCCGGGGAGGATTGACTGGGTGGCAATCCTTAACTGTAGGCTCTCTAAACCCAGCAAATGACCGAGTTGTTAAGTGATTTGGGGGGGTCGTATTTGGGGGGGAAAATGTTGATTATAAAGTTCACGCTGAAACACTGCATGTGCTAGTTCTTACATTGGTATACAATGTAAGAACTCTTGTATATTTATACAAGATATCTGTAGAACTCTTGTATATTTATACAAGAGGTATTGTAGGCTTTAGGTATTGTATGTACTATCTTTAAATCTAACATTATGTATGTACTTTTACCTGAATACAAAATCTAAATGTATAATTAAATAATAGAAAATCAAATCAATGTTTATTCAAAACAATGTGTGTACAATTGTAGGGACAGGAGTTACACAATGTATGAAGCTACTATTACATTAAGCATTTTGGCCGAAATTTCTCCTGAACATCGGAGGAGTGTTATGCGAGGAGACAAAGTCCGAGGAAGGTTTTGGGTGTTGAGCTGATGGAAGAGGGAGAAAGGGACTTTGTACCAGCGTTGGAGAATATTTGATTCTATAGAATTCTTCTGTAGAAAAGAGGGAGCACTGCTTGAGACTAAATGTCCTTTCCTGCACCAGATTAGATTGTACTTTGCCTCACTTGTGTGTTTTCTTTTATAATTTGTGTAGATATGGAAGAATGTATCGATTAGAAAATGGCTAAAATTACTAAAAAATGCAAATAGGGAAAATGAAATAATGTAAGGGAAAAGTGAGTTAGTTGTAATTAAAATCAAGGTTTTGTGTAGAGTTACTGTATTTGGATAGAAAAATCAAATTTTTTACTTGGTGTTCAGTTAGTAGGGCATTTATCATAGAATGAAAAGAAATGTGTTTAAATTGTGACAACAATGTTAAATTTTAGAGGAGACGAGTTGTAATAACTGCAAAATAAAAAATAAAAATTCATATTAAAAATGTAATACCTGTAGGCATAAAAGGTAAGTATTAAAATAATGTATTGGGAATTGCAAGTCGCACTGTTACTCACATGTGTCTAGAGTCGTACTTTACCTGTCTATTGGTAGGGTAACCTTAATATTTTTGTGATTGCATTATGGCTATTTGTCCAATCATACAGTACTGAATTTATTTCTAATTATTGATGGAAGATTCAGCCAGTCAATTTCTGATGCTAAGTATTCTTGAAGCATTTAGTTGTGTATTATTCCATCTGTCTTGCAGTCAAAGATGCTCTGAATAAAGTGGTTTTTAGCTTGACATATTTGACGAAAGCTCAATTTGTCGTAATCTACAGGCTGGGAAGATGTACACAAAAGGACAGATGGTGTACCCAGACAAGAGGAAGGGTTTGGTGTATCTGTACCAAGCAGATGATTCTCTTATGCATTTCTGTTGGAAGGACCGCGGCACTGGAACAGTTGAAGAGGTAGGACATTTACATCAATTGAAAGGCAAGGCAGTTTTATCTTCAGACTATAAATGTTTGGTAACCATTGCAACCATAGTAGGGCAAAAGTATTCTAGGTGGCTGTCAAACTGCTGAAATAATGCATGGATTTTGACGGACAATCTTGTATTAAAAGTGATGCTTTTTGTAGTTCAGTATAAAATCTGCATGTACAAATCTGACCCAAATTTTATTTGGCAAGCACTTGCATGTATAGATTGTCAAAATCTTAATTATTTTTTTTTTAATGGAAATGTGGCTTGAAAGCATATATGTTAAAGTAAGCTGTTATTTTTCAGGATCTGATTATTTTCCCCGATGACTGTGAATATAAGCGTGTGTCACAGTGCACCACTGGTTGAGTTTATGTACTCAAGTTTAAATCGTCAAGCAGACGACTCTTCTTTTGGATGCAGGTAAAAAAAATAGTGTACTTGTATATGACATTGAAATTGTGGTTGTTGATAAATTGTTATAGAAGGGCAAAATGTATTGGTAAATAAAGACTAGTAGTTTTAAAGTAGAAAACTTTTAAGTAGAAATTGTTAAGTACTGTAGTAGGTGTTTAAATTTACAGCAAATGACTCGATATGAATGAAATGTAGCATATCATGAACTTGCACATTACTGTATTTGCATACTTTAAGGTTTTGCCTCCATAGGTGATAAGATTGCTGAACTAACCAATGGTAATTATCTAATGTGCTGAGGGCTAGATGGTGCATTGTGAATTGGAGTTTACAATAATGTGCTGGAAGGTAATGCACCATCTATAGCAGATAATAAAACATATATACAGAGACCATTTTGGTAATCATACCCAAACAGTTTATATTACAAATGCAACACTTTTTTGACTTTAGGAGCCCAAGACGGACAAGGATGATGAGCAGTCTCGCAAAGTGAATGAACTACTCGATAATCCACCGGCTCCAGGGTCACAGCGCCCATCTGGGTCAACTGCAAATCCTGCCCTAGGATCGGAAATTACCAATTTAAGGGATTCTGATATCCAGAATGTGTTTGGGAATATTTCACAACAGCTGATGCAGATTTTGGGAAGTGGCAACACTGCTTGGTCCAGGGTTAGTTTATTATATAAATATGTATTAATTGAGACAACTTGTATAAATATTTCTTTAAATAGTTTAGTAGCANAAGCATAAATGTTAAAGTAAGCTGTTATTTTTCAGGATCTGATTATTTTCCCCGATGACTGTGAATATAAGCGTGTGTCACAGTGCACCACTGGTTGAGTTTATGTACTCAAGTTTAAATCGTCAAGCAGACGACTCTTCTTTTGGATGCAGGTAAAAAAAATAGTGTACTTGTATATGACATTGAAATTGTGGTTGTTGATAAATTGTTATAGAAGGGCAAAATGTATTGGTAAATAAAGAGTAGTAGTTTTAAAGTAGAAACTTTTAAGTAGAAATTGTTAAGTACTGTAGTAGGTGTTTAAATTTACAGCAAATGACTCGATATAATGAAATGTAGCATATCATGAACTTCCACATTATTTGCATACTTTAAGGTTTTGCCTCCATAGGTGATAAGATTGCTGAACTAACCAATGGTAATTATCTAATGTGCTGAGGGCTAGATGGTGCATTGTGAATTGGCGTTTACAATAATGTGCTGGAAGGTAATGCACCATCTATAGCAGATAATAAAACATATATACAGAGACCATTTTGGTAATCATACCCAAACAGTTTATATTACAAATGCAAAACTTTTTTGACTTTAGGAGCCCAAGAGGGACAAGGATGATGAGCAGTCTCGCAAAGTGAATGAACTACTCAATAATCCACTGGCTCCAGGGTCACAGCGCCCACCTGGTCAACTGCAAATCCTGCCCTGGGATCGGAAATTACCAATTTAAGGGATTCTGATATCCAGAATCTGTTTGGGAATATTTCACAACAACAGCTGATGCAGATTTTGGGAGTGGAATGTCCAGTTTGGCAACACTGCTTGGTCCAGGGTTAGTTTATTATATAAATACGTATTAATTGAGACAACTTGTATAAATATTTCTTTAAATAGTTTAGTAGCAAGTTTGACAAGATTTTAACCAGGAGTAGTAGTGAACTTAATAGAGTATTGAAAGAAATTTGGCATGTCATTTTAGTGTAGAAAAGTATAAATACTGTAAAACTAAACTCAAATATGGCAGAAATGCTTTCAGAAAGCAAGTAATTGGAGATTTGGGGGAGCATTTTCTATTAAGCGTACAGTATTTATTGTAATTTCAAATGATTCGTTTGATTGGTTGAGAAGAGGTTTGGTCTTTCTAGTTTGGTACAGAATTTGCCGAGTACTATAGAGCTGTATTCATGATGGCAGATATGTTAAAGTAAAATAGTGTTGTTTAAATAATGTTGGGATATATGTTTTCAAATATGTATTTGTCTGTTGGGCTTGTACCGTTACTTATACTTTTGATCCTCCTCTTTTCTGTGGGGAGCCCTACGGCTCCCTGGAGCTTATCGGGCTAATGTATGTTATGTTAGACCGGGACACTAGCTATGGAGTTCAGACCTACCAGGGACCAGCGCCAGAACCTGGCCCCTTCAGAGAGGTTTCAGGGAGCAATGGCCCTGGAAAACCCCATATGGTTGGGGGTTTTCCTTATCTGCCATCGACCGGGGTTAGGCACCCAGAAAGGTAGGCGTAACAAAACAAACCCCACATGGTAGAAAACTACAACAAACCGAACAGAGAGGTAGAAAAACTCCCTACAATCACAAGGAAAACAATCAAACAATCACTTTACTGCCGCGCCGGTTGTCCGCGCAGCCCTCCCCTCCCCGGGAGGGAGGGGGGGGCCCCGGACCTCACCGCGCCGGCTGCCGTCAGTTCGTAAGCTAGTGTCAACCGGGATACACGCTTCTCTGGCCTCAATTTCCTTGGCGGTGTTTGCCTCGTGTGGCGTTCACTGCTGTTTTTGTGGTTTGCGGTGGCCAGGAGTATTTCATCAGTGCCGGGGCTGCATGCGTCTAGGGGTTCCCTTCCTAGGCGCCCTGTGAGTACTGCCCTTGCGTGTCAGGGTTATCTTCTCTGGGGCGTTCGGGAACCGCTCCCGTAGGGGTTCTTGCTGCTCGGCATTTGCCTCGCCCTTGGGGCCAGCTGGGGCTTGGGGCCCTTGTTTGGCCTTGGGTAGGGAGTTGGTGTTGTGCTGGTTAGGGCGCCAAGGTGTTGCGCTGCCTGCCACCTACGCGGCGGCCGGTTCCTGTTGCCTCTGGGGACGGTGTACTTTTGCGGGGTTTTTCTTTTGTTTTTATTTTCTTGCCTGGTGGGGGTCTGCATAGTGTGGCTATAGTTCCACTAGTAGTGTTTGGCAGCCCTCTGCTAGGCCCCCGTGCTTGTACACGTCCCGGGGTTTTCAGTATTAATCTTTACCCTTGTTTTCGGGTTTCTTAACCGGTTAGCAACACCTTGCCCGGGCTTCCCGTAGTTGCTAACCTACGGGCCCTGGAAATCCCTGTCTGGGCTCGGGAGACCATTGCATGTGTCTTCCAGGTACCAACCCGTCTTGTACGGGATCGTTGGTTGCTGTGCCTTTGTCTCTAGGTGACAGTCGCCATTTACCTCCGTCATGCTGCCTGTTGGGTCCCTGACACCTTGACCCGGAGTCTTGCGAGAGTTTCTCTGCTTGTTCTCCAGTACTCCTGATGTTATTGCTATTCAGAGTACAGGCGGCATCCGTGTTGCAAGCTAGGTTAGGTTGCTGCAACATGCTAGGTTGGTTTCCCACTCGGATGCCCCGAGGCCGCCCCGTTTTGGTTAGGTGCTGTTCGCCCTCCTCCCTCCCTGTTCCCGGTTCCGGACTGTCTGCGGGTTTCGGGTCGGGGCGTTTAGTTGGGGCAGAGGCTCGGGCGGTTTTCGGGGGCTGCCCCATTCGGGTTGGGGGACGGAGGTTTTAGAGCCTGTTCCTCCAGCCAAGGCTTCTGGGCTTACCAGCGGCCCGTTTCTTGCTGCCTTTCCCATGGACTCTTTCTTTTCTTTAAGGCGGAGGGCTTGGAGGACGGCTCTGCCCGGGGCCTCTGTTGCTGGTTCCCGGGGCTGTGGGGGATGCCTGCTAGCAGTTCTGGGGCGGTTTGCCCCTGCCGGGTTTTTTGCTT
>WNGS01098842.1:13048-26201 GCA_020271785.1 Procambarus virginalis
GCCCTGTGGGCGAGTACAGAGCCCTGTGGGGCGAGTACAGAGCCCTGTGGGGCGAGTACAGAGCCCTGTGGGGGCGAGTACAGAGCCCTGTGGGGCGAGTACAGAGCCCTGTGGGCGAGTACAGAGCCCTGTGGGGCAGAGTACAGAGCCCTGTGGGGCGAGTACAGAGCCCTGTGGGGCGAGTACAGAGCCCTGTGGGCGAGTACAGAGCCCTGTGGGGCGAGTACAGAGCCCTGTGGGGCGTACAGAGCCCTGTGGGGCGAGTACAGAGCCCTGTGGGGCGAGTACAGAGCCCTGTGGGACGAGTACAGAGCCCTGTGGGACGAGTACAGAGCCCTGTGGGGCGAGTACAGAGCCCTGTGGGGAAGGAACAGAGCCCTGTGGGACGAGTACAGAGCCCTGTGGGACGAGTACAGAGCCCTGTGGGACGAGTACAGAGCCCTGTGGGGCGAGTACAGAGCCCTGTGGGGCGAGTACAGAGCCCTGTGGGGAAGGAACAGAGCCCTGTGGGGCGAGTACAGGCCCTGTGGGGCGAGTACAGAGCCCTGTGGGGCGAGTACAGAGCCCTGTGGGGCGAGTACAGAGCCCTGTGGGGCGAGTACAGAGCCCTGTGGGGCGAGTACAGAGCCCTGTGGGGCGAGTACAGAGCCCTGTGGGGCGAGTACAGAGCCCTGTGGGGCGAGTACAGAGCCCTGTGGGGCGAGTACAGAGCCCTGTGGGGCGAGTACAGAGCCCTGTGGGGCGAGTACAGAGCCCTGTGGGGCGAGTACAGAGCCCTGTGGGGCGAGTACAGAGCCCTGTGGGACGAGTACAGAGCCCTGTGGGGCGAGTACAGAGCCCTGTGGGGCGAGTACAGAGCCCTGTGGGGAAGTACAGAGCCCTGTGGGCGAGTACAGAGCCCTGTGGGACGAGTACAGAGCCCTGTGGGCGAGTACAGAGCCCTGTGGGGCGAGTACAGAGCCCTGTGGGGCGAGTACAGAGCCCTGTGGGGCGAGTACAGAGCCCTGTGGGGCGAGTACAGAGCCCTGTGGGGCGAGTACAGAGCCCTGTGGGGCGAGTACAGAGCCCTGTGGGGCGAGTACAGAGCCCTGTGGGCGAGTACAGAGCCCTGTGGGGCGAGTACAGAGCCCTGTGGGCGAGTACAGAGCCCTGTGGGGCGAGTACAGAGCCCTGTGGGGCGAGTACAGAGCCCTGTGGGGCGAGTACAGAGCCCTGTGGGGCGAGTACAGAGCCCTGTGGGGCGAGTACAGAGCCCTGTGGGGCGAGTACAGAGCCCTGTGGGACGAGTACAGAGCCCTGTGGGCGAGTACAGAGCCCTGTGGGGAAGTAACAGAGCCCTGTGGGACGAGTACAGAGCCCTGTGGGGCGAGTACAGAGCCCTGTGGGACGAGTACAGAGCCCTGTGGGGCGAGTACAGAGCCCTGTGGGGCGAGTACAGAGCCCTGTGGGACGAGTACAGAGCCCTGTGGGGCGAGTACAGAGCCCTGTGGGGAAGTACAGAGCCCTGTGGGGCGAGTACAGAGCCCTGTGGGGCGAGTACAGAGCCCTGTGGGACGAGTACAGAGCCCTGTGGGGCGAGTACAGAGCCCTGTGGGGCGAGTACAGAGCCCTGTGGGGCGAGTACAGAGCCCTGTGGGCGAGTACAGAGCCCTGTGGGGCGAGTACAGAGCCCTGTGGGGCGAGTACAGAGCCCTGTGGGGCGAGTACAGAGCCCTGTGGGCGAGTACAGAGAGCCCTGTGGGGCGAGTACAGAGCCCTGTGGGGCGAGTACAGAGCCCTGTGGGCGAGTACAGAGCCCTGTGGGGCGAGTACAGAGCCCTGTGGGGCGAGTACAGAGCCCTGTGGGCGAGTACAGAGCCCTGTGGGCGAGTACAGAGCCCTGTGGGGCGAGTACAGAGCCCTGTGGGCGAGTACAGGCAGTACAGAGCCCTGTGGGCGAGTACAGCCCTGTGGGACGAGTACAGAGCCCTGTGGGACGAGTACAGAGCCCTGTGGGACGAGTACAGAGCCCTGTGGGGCGAGTACAGAGCCCTGTGGGGCGGTACAGAGCCCTGTGGGGCGAGTACAGAGCCCTGTGGGACGAGTACAGAGCCCTGTGGGACGAGTACAGAGCCCTGTGGGCGAGTACAGAGCCCTGTGGGGCGAGTACAGAGCCCTGTGGGGGAGTACAGAGCCCTGTGGGGCGAGTACAGGCCCTGTGGGCGAGTACAGAGCCCTGTGGGGCGAGTACAGAGCCCTGTGGGGCGAGTACAGAGCCCTGTGGGCGAGTACAGAGCCCTGTGGGGCGAGTACAGAGCCCTGTGGGGCGAGTACAGAGCCCTGTGGGGCGAGTACAGAGCCCTGTGGGGCGAGTACAGAGCCCTGTGGGGCGAGTACAGAGCCCTGTGGGGCGAGTACAGAGCCCTGTGGGCGAGTACAGAGCCCTGTGGGGCGAGTACAGAGCCCTGTGGGCGAGTACAGAGCCCTGTGGGCGAGTACAGAGCCCTGTGGGGCGAGTACAGAACCCTGTGGGCGAGTACAGAGCCCTGTGGGCGAGTACAGAGCCCTGTGGGGCGAGTACAGAGCCCTGTGGGACGAGTACAGAGCCCTGTGGGGCGAGTACAGAGCCCTGTGGGGCGAGTACAGAGCCCTGTGGGGCGAGTACAGAGCCCTGTGGGGCGAGTACAGAGCCCTGTGGGGCGAGTACAGAGCCCTGTGGGGCGAGTACAGAGCCCTGTGGGGCGAGTACAGAGCCCTGTGGGACGAGTACAGAGCCCTGTGGGGCGAGTACAGAGCCCTGTGGGGCGTACAGAGCCCTGTGGGGCGAGTACAGAGCCCTGTGGGACGAGTACAGAGCCCTGTGGGGCGAGTACAGAGCCCTGTGGGGCGAGTACAGAGCCCTGTGGGACGAGTACAGAGCCCTGTGGGCGAGTACAGAGCCCTGTGGGGCGAGTACAGAGCCCTGTGGGACGAGTACAGAGCCCTGTGGGGCGAGTACAGAGCCCTGTGGGGCGAGTACAGAGCCCTGTGGGCGAGTACAGAGCCCTGTGGGGCGAGTACAGAGCCCTGTGGGGCGAGTACAGAGNGGCAATCACGAGCAAAATGACCCTCTTCCCCACATAGGTAACAATTATTGCTCCTCCTAGGTGATGGGGTGCGTTGGCCCCGAGTGATATGATGGCGTTTGTGAGACGCCTTAAACCCTCACATACCTCGTCCAATTTGTCACGAACCCCTGAGATTCCTGAGACGACTTCGTCTAGTTTTACGTTCATGCCTGTCAACTTATCTAATTTTGCATCAATTCCCTCAAGAGATGGAGATCCTGATCCAGCAGTTGTTTGCCGGAGACCCCCTTACCCTGGCCTGATAAACTATTAGCCGGTGACGACTCTGGAGATTTGTGGGTGTCCTTGAGCGGGGGTGGAAAGCTAAATTACTCCTGGCTGGTTGTTCATATCGGGACGGTCTACCCACAGCATTTATCCGCACTGCTGGCCCTTGGGACCTCTGCTGCTGGGAACTAACTGAGGATGACCCTGTCAACCCGTGAATAGCAACAGAATTATGCTGAAATGTTTGAGCCCTATCAATGGCTTTTTCCATGGACGAAATATTAGCGTTGGAAATGTATTCTGCCAAACGCTTATCTAACAAACCTTGGCCAAATCGCATGATTGCCATCTGCTCTTCCTCTCCCCGTTCCAGATGTTTGTAAGCTCGATGGGCCAAATGCTGGACTCTATCAGCCCATTCAAAGATGTCTTCACCAGGCTCCTGGTGGGCCTGAGAAAATTTCATTATTGCCACGTCTAAAACTTCCCTATCCCCGAATCTCTTTACAAGTTTGTGCATCATGCGAGTATAATCAATGGATGGTTCACGGTCTAGTATTCGGTTATAGAAATCACTAGCTTTTCCCTTAAGACACCAACCCAAGTTAGTTAGAGAAGTCTTACCACTCCAATCTTTTTCCGCTGCATATGATGTGAAACGGCGATAGAATGGAGTCCAATCAGATTTACCATCATAATCAAGTTCACGAGGTGGTGGACGGAATGAAGTATTCCTCCGACCATGTCGGTTCCGCTGTCGAGAATACGTGGAGTCATCTGAATCAGAATTCTGAGAGCTAGCTGACACCCTTCGAACTGGATGATGAGTGGAATGAGATGAACCCCTAATAGGAATGTGTCCCTGGCTCTGAAAACCAGAACTATGCAAACCATGGATATTACGAGGAGGAGATGTACGTTTGGTGCGACTGCGTGTAGCTGCGCCTCCCGAGACAGCGGAAGCATTTCCATCCGATGATGGTGAGCCTGAACGTCGTCTAGTGTTTGGTTCTGCCAATGTGATGGAACCTGAGTCATGAGGTGGTGGTTCCGTGTCAAAAGATATGGCATTCAACAAAGGAGTTGTAATCTTAAGATGAGATATATGATGAATGTTGTCTGCTGTGATAGTGCGTGTGTGTCTGAATTTAATAATTCTGTTAGCCAATGTGTACGACACTCCAGGTAATGTTATTAGATCAGTTACCGACGCCAAATTAATGCGTATGCGGGGCATCTTGCGGTAATGAAAAGACACAGCTCAGAACTAATCTTTTTTGCAAAATGTACGTTCACAGCCAAAGTAAACCGGCAATGAATAAGAATAAAACACGTCAGGGAATAGGCCTTAAATCTAGGAATGGTCAAGAATAGTATCCTGTTTCCAAGCCTGTAACCAATGGAAGCAGTTGCCGCTTAAGAATTATCCAGTATGTTTGAAGTAACTATCCACTGTACGATTGTCCAAAAAATTGGAGAAAAATAGGGTGGCCCCAATCATTAGGATGACCTGACCCCAATGTTACTCCTCCTCCCCAAAATTTTCAAAAGATGGAATGCACTTGGTATGGTCTTGAACACTCACTAGAACTGGATAATTATAAGTGCTTACACTGAACTTGATCATGTATGAAATCTAGAATTATCTTAGGTCTAGAAGCATGCACTTAAATCTAGAAGCTCTTAAAACTAGAATCATGCACTTAAATCTAGAATGTAAACACACATTTCACTCTTAGAAGGACATGTTAGGTAAGAACCTGCCCATATATTTCTAGGTATTTTCACTGGCCACACGTAAGATTATCATATGTAGTAATGTTCACCTACAAAGTGGACATTTGCAAAGATAATTTTCCAAATTTTAATATGTCACATATGTAATCAGTATCACTCACTCAATTAATGTATATCAGTATTTTTCACATTAATGTCTCAAGTAAATTTATCTAATGTTACTGAGAAGTAAGTTCATTCACAAATATCTATATTCAGCAATGAGTATACAGTTCAAAGTTCATGCACTTGTTAAGGAACAACACGATCATTGCAGAGAAATGGATAAGTTCAGGGAAGATGTATGGCATTCCTTTCTCAGGTTTTCAATACACCAGCACAAATTTTCTTGACACATATGTCTCTGTGGAGTCATACATATAAGGAAAATTCGTGAATGCAAAGTAGGAGACAGGCCAGTAGGATGCCACAAACACCTACGTATAGCTGACGCCTCTGAGTCCTCCACGACGGTGAGTAAACAATAACACTGAGCCCGGATACGCTCGTGAACGAGGGCTGAATCCGTGAGGTAGCAACTTCCTCCTCACTCCTATTATAAACACAAAAATACTGAACTCCTTGAATTCTAATGTAGAATATCTTGAAAAATAGTAAATGCAAAGAAAATTGATGGTGCAACCTTAATGGGACGTGGAAACGTCAACTGGCGGGGCGGACGCCAACTGGTAGAGCAGACGCCAACAGGTGGTGCGGGCCGGCAGCATGTAGGAACAAATATGGCGGCGGCGTGGCGTCGTGATGGTGTCGTCTTGAGAACAATGAATATATACGAAAATCCACAAAAAATAGAGAAAATTGCCAAAAATGGGGAAAATTGATGCGGCGAAGAGGGCAAAAAATAAGGGAAATGAATTTAATACCGAGAATCGTGCTGGATGTGCAGTGGTAGGAGAACACTCTTGAAGCAGGAACAGAGGCACGACGAAGTATAGAAAATCACAGGGAAATGCAAAAAAATAGGGGAATAAAGCACAAATACTGGAATCAGGAACCACAAAATCAGAGACAACGCAGCTGAAAATCACAAATCAAGTCCTAGCAAACTGGAGAACTGCAACCGACGACAGTCAATTTCACTGTAATGTTGAACACGGTCTCAATCACTTGCAGCAGGATAATGATGTGTACAGCGTGGCGAGGTCCTCTTGATCACCGTGTAGGCCGATTACTCACTGCGCCAGTGTGGAGGTGGTCGCCTAGGGGTTATGGCTGACCAACCACGTGGTAATCGACGTACAATAGAATGTGGAGAAAAACGGGGGAAACAGCGGCTCACCTTTAGCCTGAAGTCTTCTCCCAGGGTGATTGAAGCAATACGATGGCTTCTAGGGGCGAGGATGGGCGAGGTCCAAAGATATCTGGCCAATATGGGGTACTGGATAACCACAGTCCAGGGGGCGTTACCAACAGGTCCGTTCTCGGTCAGGTGCGGTTCTTCTCTGGTCTCCTCGCCTCCAGGCATGCGCGCGGGTGATGCGCAGATGCACGGGGTCGACCTGCCGCCCACCAATCAGGAGCGGCTAATCTAAAAAGTTACTCTGGCGGGTATTTTGAATATGGATCCCTCCACATATCAAAGATTTATTGAGGTTGAATCATCGTAGAACTGCTTCTTCTCTTACTTCCAAAACTTGCAAGGTAACAATGTGAGACAAAAATATTACAATTACGTAGCTTAATGTAAGTGAATGTTAAATTACAATGAGGACATTAACAGGACAATTAACGTCCCGCCAGCTTGGGCGCTTGACAACGGCGGCCAAGTTAGGAGAACATAACGTCATGGTAACGAGGTTAATCTGCTGTTAATTATCATATAGCGAGTAACGAGGCTGAAAACGCTAACTTTACTAATTAGTTAAGACACTAAGTAGTCGTCCTCATTCTTCCTATCTCCGTCCTCACTTCTCTCACCCTCACGCTCTCCTCACACCTCCACTCACAGTTGTCACTCTCCTCTCAGTTATCACTGTCCACAGACTCTCCTCACAGTTATCACTCTCCTCTCAGTTATCACTGTCCACAGACTCCCCTCACAGTTATCACAGTCCACAGACTCCCCTCACAGTTATCACTGTCCACAGACTCACCTCACAGTTATCACTGTCCACAGACTCTCCTCTCAGTTATCACTGTCCACAGACTCCCCTCACAGTTATCACAGTCCACAGACTCCCCTCACAGTTATCACTGTCCACAGACTCACCTCACAGTTATCACTGTCCACAGACTCTCCTCACAGTTATCACTGTCCACAGACTCACCTCACAGTTATTACTCTCCTCACAGTTATCACAGTCCACAGACTCCCCTCACAGTTATACTGTCCACAGACTCACCTCACAGTTATTACTCTCCTCACAGTTATCACTGTCCACAGACTCACCTCACAGTTATTACTGTCCACAGACTCACCTCACAGTTATTACTGTCCACAGACTCACCTCACAGTTATTACTCTCCTCACAGTTATCACTGTCCACAGACTCACCTCACAGTTATCACTGTCCACAGACTCCCCTCACAGTTATCACAGTCCACAGACTCACCTCACAGTTATCACTGTCCACAGACTCTCCTCACAGTTATCACTGTCTACAGACTCTCCTCACAGTTATTACTCTCCTCACAGTTATCACTGTCCACAGACTCTCCTCACAGTTATCACTGTCCACAGACTCTCCTCACAGTTATCACTGTCCACAGACTCACCTCACAGTTATCACTGTCCACAGACTCACCTCACAGTTATCACTGTCCACAGACTCTCCTCACAGTTATCACTGTCCACAGACTCCCCTCACAGTTATTACTCTCCTCACAGTTATCACTGTCCACAGACTCCCCTCACAGTTATCACTGTCCACAGACTCCCCTCACAGTTATCACTGTCCACAGACTCCCCTCACAGTTATCACTGTCCTCAGACTCCCCTCACAGTTATCACTGTCCACAGACTCACCTCACAGTTATCACTGTCCTCAGACTCCCCTCACAGTTATCACTGTCCACAGACTCCCCTCACAGTTATCACTGTCCACAGACTCCCCTCACAGTTATCACTGTCCACAGACTCCCCTCACAGTTATCACTGTCCTCAGACTCACCTCACAGTTATCACTGTCCACAGACTCACCTCACAGTTATCACTGTCCTCAGACTCACCTCACAGTTATCACTGTCCACAGACTCACCTCACAGTTATCACTGTCCTCAGACTCACCTCACAGTTATCACTGTCCACAGACTCACCTCACAGTTATCACTGTCCTCAGACTCACATCACAGTTATCACTGTCCACAGACTCCCCTCACAGTTATCACTGTCCTCAGACACCCCTCACATGTGTGTGTATGTGTGTACCCACCTAGTTGTACTCACCTAGTTGTGCTTGCGGGGGTTGAGCTCTGGCTCTTTGGTCCCGCCTCTCAACCGTCAATCAACAGGTGTGCAGTTTCCTGAGCCTATTGGGCTCTATCATATCTACACTTGAAGCTGTGTATGGAGTCTGCCTCCACCACATCACTTCCTAATGCATTCCATTTGTCAACCACTCTGACACTAAAGAGTTCTTTCTAATATCTCTGTGGCTCATTTAGGCACTCAGTTTCCACCTGTGTCCCCTAGTGCGTGTGCCCCTTGTGTTAAACAGCCTGTCTTTATCAACCCTGTCGATTCCCTTGAGAATCTTGAATGTGGTGATCATGTCAATCACGTGTGTGTGTGTGTGTGTGTGTGTGTGTGTGTGTGTGTGTGTGTGTGTGTGTGTGTGTGTGTGTGTGTGTGTGTGTACTCACTTAGTTGTACTCACCTAGTTGTGTTTGCGGGAGTTGAGCTCTGGCTCTTTGGTCCCGCCTCTCAACCGTCAATCAACAGGTGTACAGATTCCTGAGCCTATTGGGCTCTATCATATCTACACTTGAAGCTGTATATGGAGTCAGCCTCCACCACATCACTTCCTAATGCATTCCATTTGCCAACCACTCTGACACTAAAAAAGTTCTTTCTAATATCTCTGTGGCTCATTTGGGCACTCAGTTTCCACCTGTGTCCCCTTGTGCGTGTGCACCTTGTGTTAAATAGCCTGTCTTTGTCTACCCTGTCAATTCCCTTCAGAATCTTAAATGTGGTGATCATGTCCCCCCTAACTCTTCTGTCTTCCAGCGAAGTGAGGTTTAATTCCCGTAGTCTCTCCTCTTAGCTCATACCTCTCAGCTCGGGCACTAGTCTGGTGGCAAACCTTTGAACCTTTTCCAGTTTAGTCTTATCCTTGACTAGATATGGACTCCATGCTGGGGCTGCATACTCCAGGATTGGCCTGACATATGTGGTATACAAAGTTCTGAATGATTCTTTACACAAGTTTCTGAATGATATTCGTATGTTGGCCAGCCTGGCATATGCCGCTGATGTTATCCTCTTGATATGTGCTGCAGGAGACAGGTCTGGCGTGATATCAACCCCCAAGTCTTTTTCTTTCTCTGATTCCTGAAGAATTTCCTCTCCCAGATGATACCTTGTATCTGGCCTCCTGCTCCCTACACCTATCTTCATTACATTACATTTGGTTGGGTTAAACTCTAACAACCATTTGTTCGACCATTCCTTCAGCTTGTCTAGGTCTTCTTGAAGCCTCAAACAGTCCTCTTCTGTTTTAATCTTTCTCATATTTTGGCATCGTCCGCAAACACTGAGAGAAATGAATCGATACCCTCCGGGAGATCATTTACATATATCAGAAACAAGATAGGACCGAGTACAGAGCCCTGTGGGACTCCACTGGTGACTTCACGCCAATCGGAGGTCTCACCCTTCACCGTAACTCTCTGCTTCCTATTGCTTAGGTACTCCCTTATCCACTGGAGCACCTTACCAGCTACACCTGCCTGTCTCTCCAGCTTATGTACCAGCCTCTTATGCGGTACTGTGTCAAAGGCTTTCCGACAATCCAAGAAAATGCAGTCCGCCCAGCCCTCTCTTTCTTGCTTATTCTTTGTCACCTGATCGTAGAATTCTATCAAGCCTGTAAGGCAAGATTTGCCCTCCCTGAACCCATGTTGGCGATTTGTCACGAAGTCCCTTCTCTCCAGATGTGTTACCAGGTCTTTTCTCACGATCTTCTCCATCACCTTGCATGGTATACAAGTCAAGGACACTGGCCTGTAGTTCAGTGCCTCTTGCCTGTCGCCCTTTTTGTATAGTGGGACCACATTCGCCGTCTGTGTGTGTGTATGTGTATGTGTGTGTGTGTGTGTGTGTGTGTGTGTGTGTGTGTGGTGTGTGTGTGTGTGTGTGTGTGTGTGTGTGTGTGTGTGTGTGTGAGTGTGTGTGTGTGTACTCACCTAGTTGTGCTTGCGGGGGTAGAGCTTTGGCTCTTTGGTCCCGCCTCTCAACCGTCAATCAACTGGTGTACAGACTCCTGAGCCTACTGGGCTCTATCATATCTACATTTGAAGCTGTGTATGGATTCTGCCTCCACCACATCACTGCCTTATGCATTCCATTTGTCTACTAATCTTACACTTAAAAAATTCTTTCTAACGTCTCTATGGCTCATTTGGGCACTCAATTTCCACTTGTGTCCCCTAGTTCGCGTACCACCCGTGATAAACTGTTTATCCTTATCTACCCTGCCAAATCCTCTGAGAATTTTATAGACAGTGATCAAGTTTCCCGAACTCTTCTGTCTTCTAGTGTCGTGAGGTTTTGTTCCAGTAATCTTTCCTCGTAGCTCACACCTCTCAACTCGGGGACTAGCCTGGTGGCAGACCTCTCAACCTTTCTAACTTAGTTTTGCGTTTGACCAGATGTGGACTCCAGGCTGCAGCCGCATATTCCAGTATTGGTCTGACATATGTGGTATACAAGGTTCTGAATGATTCCTTACACAAGTTTCTGAAGACAGTTCTAATGTTCGCCAGCCTTGCATACGCCGCTGATGTTATCCTTTTGATGTGGGGTTCAGGGGGGCATGTCTGGTGTGATATCAACCCTCAGATCTTTCTCTCTTCCTGACTCCTGAAGGATTTCTCCTCTCAGCTGGTTCCTTGTGTTTGGCCTCCTGCTCACTACACCTATCTTCATCACTTTGCACTTGCTCGAGTTAAACTCTAGTAGCTATTTGTTGAACCATTCCTTCACTCTGTCCAGGTCATCCTGTAGCCTCTTGCTATCCTCCTCTGTCTTAATCCTTCTCATAATTTTAGCTTCATCAGCAAACAACGAGAAGAATGAGTCTATACCTTATGAAAGATCAGTCAAGTATATCAGAAGCAAGTTTGATCCGAGTACAGAACCCTGTGGGGCGAGTACAGAGCCCTGTGGGGCGAGTACAGAGCCCTGTGGGGCGAGTACAGAGCCCTGTGGGGCGAGTACAGAGGCCTGTGGGACGAGTACAGAGCCCTGTGGGACGAGTACAGAGCCCTGTGGGACGAGTACAGAGCCCTGTGGGACGAGTACAGAGCCCTGTGGGACGAGTACAGAGCCCTGTGGGGCGAGTACAGAGCCCTGTGGGACGAGTACAGAGCCCTGTGGGACGAGTACAGAGCCCTGTGGGCGAGTACAGAGCCCTATAGGGCGAGTACAGAGCCCTGTGGGACGAGTACAGAGCACAGTGGGGCGAGTACAGAGCCCTGTGGGGCGAGTACAGAGCCCTGTGGGACGAGTACAGAGCCCTGTGGGGCGAGTACAGAGCCCTGTGGGGCGAGTACAGAGCCCTGTGCGGCGAGTACAGAGCCCTGTGGGGCGAGTACAGAGCCTTGTGGGGCGAGTACAGAGCTCTGTGGGACGAGTACAGAGCCCTGTGGGGCGAGTACAGAGCACTGTGGGGCGAGTACAGAGCCCTGTGGGGCGAGTACAGAGCCCTGTGGGACGAGTACAGAGCCCTGTGGAACGAGTACAGAGCCCTGTGGGACGAGTACAGAGCCCTGTGGGAAGAGTACAGAGCCCTGTGGGGCGAGTACAGAGCCCTGTAGGACGAGTACAGAGCCCTGTGGGGCGAGTACAGAACTCTGTGGGGCGAGTACAGAGCCCTGTAGGACGAGTACAGAGCCCTGTGGGGCGAGTACAGAGCCCTGTGGGGCGAGTACAGAACTCTGTGGGGCGAGTACAGAGCCCTGTGGGGCGAGTACAGAGCCCTGTGGGACAAGTACAGAGCCCTGTGGGACGAGTACAGAGCCCTGTGGGGCGAGTACAGAGCACTGTGGTGCGAGTACAGAACCCTGTGGGGCGAGTACAGAGCCCTGTGGGGCGAGTACAGAGCCCTGTGGGGCGAGTACAGAGCCCTGTGGGGCGAGTACAGAGCCCTGTGGGACGAGTACAGAACCCTGTGGGACGAGTACAGAGCCCTGTGGGACGAGTACAGAGCCCTGTGGGGCGAGTACAGAGCCCTGTGGGGCGAGTACAGAGCCCTGTGGGGCGAGTACAGAACCCTGTGGGACGAGTACAGAGCCCTGTGGGGCGAGTACAGAGCCCTGTAGGGCGAGTACAGAACCCTGTGGGCGAGTACAGAGCCCTGTGGGGCGAGTACAGAGCCCTGTGGGGCGAGTACAGAACCCTGTGGGACGAGTACAGAACCCTGTGGGACGAGTACAGAGCTCTGTGGGGCGAGTACAGAGCCCTGTGGGGCGAGTACAGAACCCTGTGGGGCGAGTACAGAACCCTGTGGGACGAGTACAGAGCCCTGTGGGGCGAGTACAGAGCCCTGTGGGACGAGTACAGAGCCCTGTGGGACGAGTACAGAGCCCTGTGGGGCGAGTACAGAGACCTGTGGGGAAGGAACAGAGCCCTGTCGGACGAGTACTGAGCCCTGTGGGACGAGTACAGAGCCCTGTGGGACGAGTACAGAGCCCTGTGGGACGAGTACAGAGCCCTGTGGGACGAGTACAGAGCCCTGTGGGACGAGTACAGAGCCCTGTGGGGCGAGTACAGAGCCCAGTGGGACGAGTACAGAGCACTGTGGGGCGAGTACAGAGCCCTGTGGGGCGAGTACAGAGCCCTGTGGGACGAGTACAGAGCCCTGTGGGGCGAGTACAGAGCC
>WNGS01098844.1:0-24550 GCA_020271785.1 Procambarus virginalis
AAGCAAATGTGAATAGTTCTGAATCTTACAATATTTCTGCATGTTTTGTATACTTGATACAAATGTTAATATTTTATATTTTCCTGGAAGATTTGAAGCCCAAACCTCCTTCTCACGAAATGCAACTAATTGGTTTCATTTTATTGTAATTACTTATTAGCATATGATCATAAAAACATATGTTATTTATATAATATATATATTATATATATATATATATCTGTAAACCCATAATCAGTCAGAGAAAACTCATATATCAGTTCTAAACTGTAACATGATTAAGAGTTAAATATATTTCATCCCGAATTTTCCATAACCTTTTTCTATTTCAAAAGAAAGAATTATTTGTTTAATTTTTGAACAAAGCCTCTCAAGGGAGGAGCCGCAGAAAAAATGCCACAAGGTAATCGTTAGGAGATGTTTATGTACATTTTTATATATTAAGGGGCCTGGTGACGTAGAGTTTTTTCAAAATATGAAAAAGAGTGAAAAATTTCAAATAAATCTCCCACATCAGCGTCATGAAAATTTCATCCAATATGTTAAGAAAGGAATTTTTCACGAATTTTAACTAAATAAATGCGTGCGCATTGGGCCGCAACCAGTACTGATAATAACGATAATATCTCCTATTTAGGAGCAATCAGGGATAAAGAGATGAAAGCACCTGTCCAACGCACAAAGACGAAAGGTAATAAGTAAGTAATTATCAAAAGAAGGCTCCAAACCGGGATGGCTATATATCACCATCAAAGTGCGAAATAATCAGAGGGTGCTAAATATCACCAAGAATGCCAATACGAGAACAGAAACGCACAAGGCGAATGATACCAAAAGTATTCGATTCACAAAGAATTCTATCGAAGGAAAAGTGACTGCGAGGGACGGTCGGAAAGCAAGACACACGCACGTCCGGGAAGTCAGGACATTCAACAAGGATATGCACAACTATAAGAGGGACAACGCATTTCGGACAATGAGGAGCAGGGCAGCACTCCAGTAAGTGACCGTGAGGTAAGCGAGTATGGCCAATCCGCAACCCTGCTAGAGCAGATTCCCATCACGGTTACGGTGGCAGGAGGAAGGCCACGGGGACACACTACGTTTGAGAGTATGCAGCTTGTTACCAACTACAGAAGACTAACAACCTTGCCAATAGGCAAGGATGGAGATAAAAATAACTGGATAAAAGTCCACTGGATGACCAGGATTAAAGGACCCTAGAGCCATGAGGGCACTACGAGAATCAATTACAACCACAAAGGAGGATCGACAATGAGAAAGCAAGAGACGGAGAGCATAGAGAATAGCACAGAGTTTTGCTGTAAAGATGCTAGCCTCCGAAGGGAGGCGACACATATAAGTGCAGTCAGGAAAAACAACAGAGTAGCCCCACACCGTTCGCAGACTTAGACCCATCGGAGAAGATGGAAATAGAGTGGGAGTGCGAAGAAAAGTGCTCTAGGAAAAGGCGTTTCAGAACCGGAGGAGGGGTAAAAGCTTTAGTGATGAGGGTCAAGGATGTTCAAAACTTTGTAAGGAGGTACTCTCCACGGGGGCATGGAAGGAACAATACGAGGAGAAACATTAGAAATACAAACGGAAAGAGAATCCTGTAAGCGAGATAGTCGGACAGAATGAGGGAGGCGATAAAGAGGAACAGGAACCACAGGAAGGGTTAAATTTAAAGCACGACAGAAGAGAGAGGAAGGATGTTGTAAGGACCGCGCAAAATAGAGAAGACAGTAGCGATCACGGCGGTCCTGGAGAGAGAGGAAGCCAGTGTCATCATACAAGCTGAGGGCGGGGTCGAACGAAAGGCACCAGAGCTGAGACGAAACCCAGTATGGTGCAAAGCATCAATACGGCGAAGAGTAGAAGGAGAAGCAGAAGAGTATGCAAGGCAACCATAATCGAGTTTAGACAGGACAAGAGAGGAGTGAAAATAGAGGAGTGTGCGCCTATCCGCTCCCCAAAAAGTATGGGACAAAACCTAAAGTGAGTTAAGGGCCTTAGAGCATTCAACTCGGAGGTAAGAGATATGGGGCGACCAAAACAAACGAGTGCCATAAATTAACCCCAAAAGCTTAGCGGAATCCTTGCACACAAGGGGATGACCATAAAACGAGAAAGAGGAACGAAGAACGACATGCTTCCGAGTAAAAGTCATAGCACAAGTCTTAGACGCAGAGAACTTGAATCCATGATCGGTGGCCGAAAACGACACGGCATCAATCGCAAGTTGAAGCCACCGTCGAAGAAGAGTCGAATCATCACCCTGACAGCAAAGGGTAAGATCGTCAACATGGAGAACGGAGAAGACGCCAGAAGGAAGAGAGGAAAGAAGACCTTTGAGGGCAACTAGAAAAAGAGTAGTTCTTAGAACACTACCCTGGGGTACACCCTCATACTGCCTAAAAGGGGCAGAGAGAGCGTGGTACCAAGCCTCACACGAAATGAACGAAGAGAGGAAACTTTGGAGGAAGAGAGGGATATTCTCCCCGAAGGCCAAAAGAATGAAGTTGGGACAGAATATGATACTACCAGGTAGTGTCGTTAGCCTTTTCCTGGTCAAAAAGAACGGCAACAACGGAGGTCTTTGCAAAAGCAGTACGAATATAGACCTCCAAGTTCACCAGGACATCTGTTGTGTTGCGGCACTTGCGAAAACCAAATTGAGAAAGGGAGATGTGGTGATAGTGCTCTAAGAACTATATCAAACGAACGTTAACCATACAATCAAAGAGAATGCAGACACAACTCTTGAGGGCAATAGAGCGAAAGTCCTTGGGGATGACCCGAGAGACCCTGGTTTCCAAACAGGGAAGACAACGGCATCGAGCCAGTCCTCAGGGACTGTCGACGACTCCCAGACCCGATTGTACAGACTTAGTAAATACTGAGACGTGCACGGAGGGAGATGGCGAAGCATCTCATAATGAATGCCATCGGAGCCTGCCGCCGTAGAATCGCACTAGGGCAAACTGAAGCTCAGAGAGAGAGAGAAGGGATCGTTATAGGAAAGGAGAAGATAAGTACAGAAATCTAAAGGACGAGATTCAAGAATAGGCTGTGACAATAATCTCTTCCCAGAGATTGAGCCTGCTATCTCTTTAATTCATCACGTTCTCAACAATATGCAAGATACGTTTTGTGTGGCTAAACGTATATATCAAGACAGCTACACGCAACTGCATCTCCCTCCTCCCCCCTCTCCAGCACCTGCTGCACACCTGGTCGACTTGTCAATTACTACTCCCAGCAAACTAGCGACTTGCGGCCGTCCGGCGTTCTCATTGGCCGCCAACCAACACACCACTCCCGTTCCTCGCCAATCACAACCTTCGCCAGTTACTGTTGGAGTCCCTTGCATTTCTGCCAGCCATAATATATCTCGTACTCCTGCTATGAACACCTGAATTTGACCCACCTCGTGTGATCAAATAAGAGGTTCTTAGCTAGCGCATATATTCCCAGCACCATTTTATTTTGTTAACGTAACCAGTTCCCCCTTTTCACTTTGTTATAATTTTATATATTTTTCTTTTACATTATATTATATATAAAGCCAAGGTATCGACTTTATTTTATTTTGTGTTTTCTAGATTAAAGTAAAGTATTTTATTATATTTTGTGTTTTGTGTTTCTTGCCTTACCACAGATTATCAGACAAGCAGTCACTCTTTTTTTTCTTTTTTTTTATTTAAATTTAGTATATGTGGCCCAGCACTGACACCTGCTAGTTGGAAGACTGCCGACCACCATTTCCAACACGTTACCGTCACATATAAATGGGGGCCTGTCCACGGAGCTTCACTCAGGTATTAGTAATTGTGGTAAGCATACTTGGCTTTCATTTCCCTTGCTTCCATTATTTACATTAATCATTTTTTATTTTCTATGGTGCTGTGTATATTGTGCATTACGGGAATAGCATATGGTGAGAGTGAGACAACTTTGGATTACGTGGTGACTGTAGGCCGCAGTCATACTCTTAATTGGTCGTCTCCCCCTTCCGTGTTATTATCCGTGTTTAACATCTTTTGTCCCCAGATATTTCTCACTTTTGACAGATTATCACATAGGTACCCTGGTACTGTGGTCTGTCTCCGGGTCAATAGCACCCAAGTCCTGCAATCCGACTCTAGGAGGAAAAAGAGGGCTTTAGATCCTCTAGCACGAACTATTATTGGCGAATTGGGACCTCGCCGATAGTTCTCGTCACCAGTTGACACTCGCACCCCTACTCGTCGGTCAGACTGATGGTATTTACCCAAGGTAGGGAATTGGCGTTCTTTCTTTTGAGCACAAAGTTCGCTAATTCTGTAAATACCATATTCAATTTCAGTGGGTACCTTTGCTTATGTTCTATAGTGACTTGGCAAGGTATGACTACATTTTTTGGACTACCTCATTTATTTTGAAGCCATTTAGTGTTTCACTTGTCTTTTAAACTCAGTTTTCACTAATTAGTAGGATTTTCTTGCCTTTATCCTCCCACAGTGAGTACCAGGTACAAGATTTCCTGCGACCTTATTCATTTACCATCTTGAATTAACTTTAATTATTAATAATTCCCCACAGGATAGGTATCAGTTGCCACGTTTCCTGTTTCTGACATTCACCATATTCTCACTGTATATTCGTGTCCCCTTTATTTTGCTATATTTTCACAATGTTCCGCCTACAAGCATTCAAAACAGATCCAGAAGGTGAAATAGGGACCTTACGTCACGCTAAGAGGGTCGATTTGTTAACTCTTGCACATGAGTATCACTTGGAAGTTCCTGATGGAGCCAACAAATTTGCCATTAATAATATGATACTGGATCACCTTGCTGATGAAGGTATTATAGATTCTTCTACTCATGAACAGTACATTATTTCAGATAAGGATGACTTGAGAGCGATAAAGCTCAAATTGGAACTTGCCAAGATCGAGCTACAGCAACAACAGGAAGCAGCTGCAATCAGAGAGCGTGAAGCTGCAATCAAAGAACGTGAAGCTGCCCTCAGAAAGGAAGAACAAGAACGTGAAGCTGCCCTCAGAAAGGAAGAACGTGAAAGAGAGGCCGCACTGAAGAAAGAAGAAAGTGAACGTGAGTTGGCCTTATACAAACAGCGACTCGAGATACAACGTGACCACGACAAACGACAGGCAGAAGCAGCTCTAAACTGTCGTGACCGAGAACTCACGAGGGACGCTGCACACCAAGCTCAACTCCAACAAGCGGCAGCTAGTCTTCCTCCCAGTTTCAATATCTCCCATGCAAGTAAGTTAATGCCCCCGTTCATCGAAACGGAGGTTGATGTGTTTTTTACCACTTTTGAGACCCTTGCTGATCAACTTAATTGGCCTGACGACCAATGGGCTACCCTTCTCAGAGTACATTTAACAGGTAGAGCAGCAGTCACACTCAGCACTTTGGCTTCGGAAAACGACTACACCACCCTGAAACAAGCTGTGTTGGACGCCTACCTTCTCTCCACCGAAAGCTATCGACGAAAGTTTCGTGACTACGTCAAGGCAAGTACCACCACCTTCTTAGAATTTGCTAACACCAAACGAAGATATTTCATGAAATGGCTGGAGGCAGCACATGTCTCTACTTTTTCAGAGCTTGTCAACCTCATACTGGTTGAAGAATTTTTGAGACGTGTACCTCCTCCTGTCCGCCTATACTTAGCAGACAAGGAAGAGACGGATTTAGTGAAGTGCGCGAAGTCAGCTGACACTTACAGCCTCATCCACCGGCTGACTCCAGAACCTACCAGCAAGAAGTCTTGGTACAGTTACGAGAAAGCGAGCCCAGATCAAGGTACCTCTCAACTGTACTGCAGGTATTGTCGACTATATGGACACACCATTGACAAATGTGGTAAGTCCCAATCTAAAGGTAACATCGAACCCCCTAAGTCTAAACCTACTCACCCTAAGTCCGGTAAGCCTGTAATGAATGTTGGTGTTCATGCTAATGATCTCTCTCTCTTTACCAAGCATCTATATCCAGGAACTATCTCTACCCACGGTTCAGATTCAGAGGGACGTTTCGGACTTAAGATCCTACGGGACACAGCGGCTCTACAATCGATCGTCTTGAAATCAGCTGTGCCCAACGTCGCCTACACAGGAGAGACTGTGTTCATCACTGACCTTACTGCTACAACTCCTTATCCACTTGCCCGAGTTTACCTAGATTGTCCCTTCGTGACCGGTGAAGTCCAAGTCGCCGTCAGGGAAAAGCCTTTTCCCATGCCTGGAGTGCAACTTCTCCTGGGCAACGACTTGGCAGAAGACCAACAACCAAACAACCTGATCGTCAAGGACATATCCGAGGTAAGCAACTCTGTGGTGGATAACCCGATTTTTGAACATGTTCCAGCAAAGGTTCAAGAGAGTGATGAAGGTTCTCCTCCTGTTATGGTGACCACCCGTGCTCAAGCTGCACGACCACAGCCAGCTGACTCTACTGCTACCGCTGTCCCTCAGGACCCTTCGAAACTACCCCCTAACCTGACCGCGGTGGAGTTCCGTAAGTTACAGAGAGATGATCTTACCTTGACACCATTATTCTTTCAGGCTGAAACCCAATCCGACAGTGTTCCTGGGTTCTTTATGGAGAACGAAATACTCTATCGCAGGTATAGACCCAGTAAACTGAAGGACGAGGACGATTGGGCAGACGTTGAACAACTAGTGATTCCTACCAGCCTGCGGCCCACGATTCTACACCTGGCCCACGGCGCTTTGTCACACTACGGGTTCAACAAGACTTACCATGGAATTCGACAAGACTACTACTGGCCAGGTATGGTAAACGACGTCAAACTCATGTCAAATTATGCCACGTGTGTCAGTTAGCCGGGAAACCGAACGTTTCCATTCCCAGAGCACCACTGATACCCATCCAGGTGCCTGAGGAACCGTTCCACAAGCTCATTATCGACTGCGTTGGTCCTTTGCCTCGGACCAGTGCAGGCAATGCATATATCTTAACCATCCTGTGTCCTACCACCAGATTTCCGATAGCAGTTCCAGTGAAAAATATTACGGCTGCTACAGTGGTGAAGAATCTACTGAAAATCTTCACCCAGTATGGATTTCCGAGGGAGATTCAGAGCGACTGTGGCACCAACTTCACCAGTGATCTCTTCAAACGGACTCTGGAGGAGTTCAACATCAAACAGGTACTGTCCAGCCCCTATCATCCTGCTTCACAGGGTTCTCTCGAGCGTAGTCATCAAACCATCAAGGCACTCTTAAAAAAGTTTTGTAATGAGACCTCAAAGGATTGGGATAGGCAAATTGATCTCATCATGTGTATTTTCAGAAGTCTTCCCAACGAGTCACTAGGAGTATCTCCTTATGAGATGCTCTACGGACGTAAGTGCCGTACACCTCTCAAGGCTTTCAAGGATTCTCTACGTGATGCCACCTTCAGTGAGCATCAGAATGTGCCCCAGTATCTTCAAAATCTCCGACACATTCTAGAGAGGGTCCATTCCTTTGCCAGCAACAACCTACAGAAAGCCCAGGAGAGGATGAAGACTCGTTACGACCAGCACTGTAAAGTAAGGAAGTTTAAACCAGGAGACTTAGTGCTTGCCTATTTCCCTATCCCAGGTTCTCCTTTACAGAACAGGTTCTCAGGACCCTACCGTGTTAAGGAGTGCCGGAACAACTTCAACTACGTTCTCGAGACCCCCGATAGGCGGCGGAAGACCCAGCTGTGCCACATCAATTTACTCAAGCCCTACCATGGGGTTCCTCCCACTGTGTTAACCAATTTCACCTCATTTACAGGTCCATACAGCCACAGTGAGACCTTCCCTGCTTCTCCTTCCGAAAGCACTGACACTGAGACAGCGCTTTCTAATTCGGAAATCCTTACTGATTTCACCATCATTTTCAACACCATAATTGTGCTCCTTTATCATATTCTAATACTTCTCTCGCATCGCCAGATATCAAGTCTCCCATCCTCCATAGCGACGCCAGTGGTACCGGCAACGTGGGTGACCTAGTACAACAAGGCGACGAGACTATACATACCAACTACCATAAACGACACCACGAGCAACAAGGAGCTACTCGTCGTCCTGAACGAGCAACACTTTGCTCCATACCAGCAAAGTACTCAGTCCACCACCATCTACATGGACCACAACCATCTTCATTTCCTACAGACAGCCCAACTCAACCATCGACTACTTCTATAATGGGCTTGCCAGCTACATCATCTCAGCCTGGAGATTGCTACACCCAGAAGTCTGACTACATCATATCAGACGCCCTCTCCAGCAACACTGAGGTAGAGGCAGCTCCACCTCCCACTCTACCTCCCGTGAACGTGACTCAACCAGAACCGCAGGCTTCGGGGGAGAGTTGTGACGATAATCTCTTCCCAGAGATTGAGCCTGCTATCTCTTAATTCATCACGTTCTCAACAATATGCAAGATACGTTTTGTGTGGCTAAACGTATATATCAAGACAGCCACACGCACCTGCAACTCCCTCCTCCCCCCTCTCCAGCACCTGCTGCACACCTGGTCGACTTGCCAACTACTACTCTCAGCAAACTAGCGACTTGCGGCCGTCCAGCGTTCTCATTGGCCGCCAACCAACACACCACTCCCGTTCCTCGCCAATCACAATCATCGCCAGTTATTGTTGGAGTCCCTTGCATTTCTGCCAGCCAGAATATATCTCGTGCTCCTGCTATGAACACCTGAATTTGACCCACCTCGTGTGATCAAATAAGAGGTTCTTAGCTAGCGCATATATTCCCAGCACCATTTTATTTTGTTAACGTAACCAGTTCCCCCCTTTTCACTTTGTTATAATTTTATATATTTTTCTTTTACATTATATTATATATGCCAAGGTATCGTCTTTATTTTATTTTGTGTTTTCTAGATTAAAGTAAAGTATTTTATTATATTTTGTGTTTTGTGTATCTTGCCTTACCACAGATTATCAGACAAGCAGTCACTCTTTTTTTTTCTTTTTTTTTATTTAAATTTAGTATATGTGGCCCAGCACTGACACCTGCTAGTTGGAAGACTGCCGACCACCATTTCCAACACGTTACCGTCACAAGGCTTACGAAGAAGGAAGGATTTGGGAAGATGAGAACCAGAACTAACAGATGAAAAGTGGGAACCCAGTTCGTCGTGACCTGCAACGGGTCACGACGGGTTTTTTTATAGACAAAAGCACAAGTCACAGCTTCGTGTCATCCTTTGCAGATGATACAAAAATCAGCATGAAAATTACCTCTGCTGAGGACATTGAAAAACTACAAACAGATATTAACAAAGTTTTTGATTGGGCAGCAGAAAATAACATGATGTTTAATGGCGATAAATTCCAGGTACTCAGATACGGCAAAAATGAGGATCTTAAACATAATACAAGGTACGAAACACAATCGAATCTGCCCATAGTAGGAAAACAGCATGTCAAGGATTTGGGAATAATGATGTCCGACGACCGAACGTTTAGGGAGCATAACCAAGCAAGTATTGCGTCAGCCAGAAAAAATGATAGGATGGATTACGAGAACCTTCAAGTCCAGAGATCCCATCACAATGGTTGTACTCTTCAAATCACTTGTGTTGTCCCGTCTTGAGTACTGCTCAGTACTCACTTCATCCTTCAGAGCAGGAGAGACTGCCGAAATTGAGGGAATACAGAGAACATATACGGCACGCATAGACGAGATAAAGCACCTAAATTATTGGGATCGTCTCAAAGCTCTCCAAATGTACTCACTAGAAAGGAGACGAGAGAGATACCAAATAATATACACATGGAAAATACTGGAGGGACAGGTCCCAAATCTGCAGAGTAAAATAGCAACGTACTGGAGTAAACGACATGGAAGAAAATGCAGAATAGAACCAGTGAAGAGCAGAGGTGCCATAGGCACAATCAGAGAACACTGTATGAACATCAGAGGTCCAAGGTTGTTCAACGTCCAACAAGCGAGCATCAGAAATATTATAGGAACAACCGTGGACATCTTCAAGAGGATATTAGATTGTTTCCTTCAAGTAGTGCCGGACCAACCGGGCTGTGGTGGGTATGTGGGCCTGCGGGCCACTCCAAGCAACAGCCTGGTGGACCAAACTCTCACAAGTCAAGTCTGGCCTCGAGCCGGTCTTGGGGAGTAGAAGAACTCCCAGAACCCAATCAACCAGGAATCAACCAGGTAACGGGTCCGCCACAATAGCACCACCGAGACGAAGGACTTGCAAGACATCGTGAGCGAACTTACCAGCTATCTTGCGGATACACTTCCAGACCAGTGGCAGAGGAATTTCGGACGTAACGGTGGAGACATAAGACATCCAGCATGCACGTTTAGCTGCACGGATGGTCCTATGGGCCACTGTTCTCGCCTTCCGAAACAAAAGAAAAGACTCAACCATCTGCCGGCTGCGGTGCCTCTTCCAGGCTGCACGCTTACAGTGGACAGCCCGAGCGCAGTCCACATTCCACCAGGGAACGCACTTCCGCGTTCACAGAGAGGAAGAGCGAGGAATAGAACAGAGGGCAGCGTCAAAGACATTGTCATGAAAAAGAAGGAGGGCGCGAGGGAGAGGCAGAATGGAGAAGTTGGAAATAATAGCACGGATAGTAAAGAGGTGCCAGTCAGCCTCGGTAAACTTCCACCAGGGAAGGCGAGAGGAGGGTGAAAAGAGAAAAAGGTAACAAGGATAGGAAAATGGTCACTGACATGGATGTCATCAAGGACCCGCCACTCGAAATATGAGTGGGCTCATCAGAATTCAGAAGAGACAGGGAAGAAGAGAGGATGTAAGGTTCAAGGAGGCGACCCTGGGTGTTTGTCAGCACATTACCCCAAAGGGCATGTCGACAATTGAAATCACCCAGCAGGAGCATAGGCTCCGGCAAGGAGTCTAGGAGGTGTTTAAGATCGGGAAGAAAAAGTGGAACAGTGGGGGGGTGGGGGGAGATAAATGGAACAAACCGTGTACCATTTACACACAAAGACACGGGCAGCAGAGCAGTGGAGAGGCGAGGAAAAAAGTAAGGGGACGAAGGGAACATCAGAGCGAATCAAGAGAGCAGAAAAGTTATGGGCCCCAGCAACAGCTGGGAAGGGGGGGGGGAGAAAAAAGAATAGCCACAGAAGCGACCAGGACGAGCACCAAGCATCAGCTCCTGGAGACAGACACAAGGGGGCGAAAACTGTGAAATTAGAAGTGGGAGGTCAAGGAAATTGGCATAGTATCCACGGATGTTCCACTGAAAAATAGATATCGACACAAAGAGAAAGGATAGCAACAAAGAACAAAGAAGAAAGACAGGTGAAAAAGTAACAAAGCACGTTAAGAAGCACAGGGTCAGTGAAGTCAGGGTTGGGGGTTATGGGTAAACTGAGTAAAGAAGGAGGGATATGAGCGGGAGGACAGACCAGTGGTGAAGGAGCAGGGTCAGGAGGAGGAGGGGGAGGAAACAACCGAGAGGTGCGGGAAAGGAGAGCAGGAGGAGGGGCAGAAAGAGGGGAGCGCACCTCAGCAAGTGCAGTAACCGAGACGGGACTGGTGACCAAAGAAACCTCCACAGTAGGAACAAGGGCTCTACCACCAAAACGGGAGGGGAAGGAACGATAGAATCAGAGATAGGGGGCGAAGAAGAAAGCGAAGCCTTCTTACCTACTGGGGAGAAAGAAGGAGAAGAGCCAGGTTTCCACTTCTGACTCAAAGAGACAAGCGTCCCAGCAGCAATGTACCGGGCAACAGACTCCAGTGTCTCGATAGGAGAAGAAGAGCGAGAGCGAACAACATAACCATCAGGAGAGCGATGGACATCGGCCCGCACAGTCAGGCGGCGTGGAGAGCCAAGAGACGGAGGAGAATGACGGGAAGGAGGACCAGAGGGAGAGGAGAAAGAAGACACAGGAGACATGACAGACTGGGTAGAAAGAGAGGGAACCCTAGACAGAGAACCAGGAGGGGGACTCTCCGGGACAGAACGGAAAGAAACAGGAGAGGAGGTGGTGGGCGTGTCCGGGTCTAAGGCCTGGAAACGGTTGTGAGACTGAGGAAGGTGGGAAGGACGAGGAGAAGAAGACCGCACCACGCAAGCATAAGAGAAACCAGCGAAAGGGGGGAGATGATGAACTTGGCGCCTCGCCTCAGGAAAAGACAAACGGTCCCGGTGCTTCAAGTTGAGGACGGCCGCCTCAAGTTTGTAATGCATACACGTGCGGGAGAAGGTAGAGTTGGCCTCACTGCAGTTGAGGTAGCAGGCCTGGGGAGAAGTGCACTCCAACTTAGAGTGATCCTCGCCACCACACAAGGGACAGAGGGAGACAGGACTAGAGCATTTGAGGGCACCATGCTCAAACTTCCAGCACTTATTGCAGAGCCGATGAGATGGAATATACTCCTGAACGGAGCTTCTGGCACCAGCAAGAATGACAGAGGGCGGAAGGGTCCTACCATCAAAGGTAATCTTCACAACCCGAAGGAACAGACGGCGATGACCACGAGGGGGACGAGTAAATGTATCCACCTGGAGGACAGAATGACCCTGGGCCTCGAGGATATGCTTGATATCCTCGTGGCAGTCCTTGAGATCCCTAACACCAGTTGCAACATGCTGCGGGAGGAGAACATTTCCAACACTGGCATTCAACCGAGCGTTCCTTGAGACCCAAACAGGGGGTCTCGCCAAGGCAGGATAAGGCGGCCAAGCGGGTGGCTGCATCTTGAGAGGGAGCAGCAACGACACAGGTACCAAGACGGGTGGGGTTGAAGGTAACAGAGGCATCTACTGAATCTACAAGATGCCTATGAAGGGAAAAATCGTCAGGAGGAGTTGAATCTAAAGGATGGAGGTCAAAGTTCTTAGTCCACGTAGCAGGATCAAACAAAGCATCGTAGGAATTAGTATGGGAAGGGAGCATACGAGAGCAACCGTGGCAGGGACTGCGATGAGAATCTTTAGAGAGACGGGTCATAAGGCGCAGTAGTCACAATCAAAGATGGAGCCGTGCAAGGGGACGAGGCGGACCCACAGCAGGCTTGGGGCTCGACCCAACCACAGAGGATGGAGGGGAGCAGGGAGGAAGAGTCCAGTCTGGGCCTAAACCGGGCCCTGTAGCAGGGGCTACAAAGCTCGGTCTTCCAGGACGGTCCGACTCAGGGGCCTGGGCGCCCACCCCATGAGACTTGGTAAGAGAAGTCGTGTCGTCATCCATGCAGCAAACAATTTCAAAGGTTTGGGACCTGGAACCAAGGGATACCACCTACCAGGGCAGCCAGAGAGGCCGAGCACAGCCAGTGCAGGAAGGGTGCCTTCGTCCCCTGCGGTGCTCCCCCTTTTCAACAGGGGAGTCCTACTACATCGTCCATTCTCCGACACTGGTGCTAAGACCCTATTTCCCCTATCGCCCCAGCATGGACACCCACCCATCCACTCAGGGCTGCCCTCACGGGTGACCCCTCCAGCGGGTGGTCCGATGGCTCACAAGGCCCCTACATGGTGCCCTACAGCACATACACCACCCAAAGAGGGGGCACAGGCAATCCATACCAGTCCCAGGGAGGTATACATGAGCCCTCACCACGGCAAGGAGGCACTACGGAAGGGAAGAAAGGTATTAGTCAAAAGGGTCAACAAAGTGGATACGCAGCTGGTGCCACCTAGAGGACCGTATTTCACAACTAATAATAATGTTAGTATGTTATTATGCTGCATTTTATTATATATCACATAAATACATTGCCCAATGGCAATATTTCTATGTACCTTTGTACGAAAAGCTTACAACCACTTTTTTCCCCCTTTATTTCTATGCGGATTTTTTTGTGACTTCAACATCTTGGAGAATGCATATCCGACACTAAGCATGTGAAGTTGGAAGGCAATGGGTCAACATGTTAATCAGCCACAGGTGGCAAAGGTTGGGACTTTTTTAGAGGGGGTCCGATTTATTTACACATTTCAAACTCTATTCTCTTTGTCTCTTTTGGTTGCATTAATGAATGAGGACCAGATGGGCTTTATCACTTATGTATGGGCATTAAAGTTACTGCAAAATACTTGTTGCTTATCCCAAACCAATCCCTATACTTTTTTTTTGGGGGGGGGGTATTTTTTCTTTACTTCATTTCATACTTCATTTTCATTTACTTATATTATTTCAACACATATATCTACAGCTTTCACATATTCGAGTACGAATGCCAAGCAATGTTGATTAACACATACAAGAAAATTCATTACTTAGAACTTACAGTCATTGGCGATAACGTTAATTATCTCTAAAACAGGAATTTCAACTTCAGACACTGTCAAAAATTCAGTTTCTTACCGATTCTCACCATTTTTACTTATTATGTGCAAAGTTCTTAGTTCTAAGGTTTTCTTGTTTTCGTTTAGTCATAAATCCATAACGTTTGGAGTTGTAATTTGTTTGCCTCCAAATTTTGAACATATTTGGATGGCAATATTGATAAAATGTTTTACAGTATCTTAACTTGAGATTATCTTGAGATGATTTTGGGGCTTTTAGTCCCCCGCGGCCCGGTCCTCGACCAGGCCTCCACCCCCAGGAAGCAGCCCGTGGCAGCTGACTAACACCCAGGTACCTATTTTACTGCTAGGTAACAGGGGCATAGGGTGAAAGAAACTCTGCCCATTGTTCTCTCCGGCGCCTGGGATCGAACCCAGGACCACAGGATCACAAGTCCAGCGTGCTGTCCGCTCGGCCAACCGGATCCAATTATGCAGTAAACTATACACTCAAACAATATTTTGCTATAAGAAACATGAACGTTATATGCCATTCTGAAACCATGATGAATAAAATAACAATTGGTTACATATAATATTTTGACACCAAATTGAAATTGTGATTTTTTTATTTACTTTTTTAAACTTTTTTCTGTTCATGGTATGAGGTTGATCCATTCGGAAAAATTGGAGCATTTACCATAAAGATACTATTTACAAAAAATTGTGTGTGAGGAAGTTTTGGTTCACAAGCACCAGGGGCCCCTAATTGTCAAATTGGTACTTATTAAAAATGGAAAAGTATCGATTTATTTATTTCCAAACAAAATTCTAATGGTATCAATGACTAATTATACTATAGCCCGTGCTACATGAACACTTCGTTCTGAGTAGCTGAATCTAAAACAACAGACTAATTGTGAGTCATCATCTACATGGTTGTGGTGTTGTCATAAGTGTAGTGTGTGGGGGTGACATCACATATATTGTGCACTGTGTGCTACAGTGAATATGTTTCAATGTGACTTAAACTTGGTACCTTTTTGTTTGTCTTTGTTTTGCGCCCTTATAAGCATATTGTGTATTGAGAGACACCATATTTGATGTCTATAATGGTAGTTTGTATCATAGGTGTTTTGAAATATGTCACACATTAAGTGTATTGCATTGTTTGATGCCATAATGAAATGTGTTTTGGGACACTATATGAATTGTGTAACACCTTAAGTTGTGTATTATATGTTCAATATGTGACGTAGTGTGATGTGTCCTACATGTAGTATTGCGTGATACAATAAATGTATTATGTTGTATGTCACTCTACATGTTCTGTAATGTGTGTCACTTGAACAATTAAGTAATTTGCTTGCTCATATACATAGTGAACTATGTAGCAAACTATTGTAATATGTTGCACTACAGTATGATTATTATTGAGTGCATATTTTTTTCTGAATAATAAATGTTGAACATTTATTGTCTCTTAAACAGGCTGGGGAACTTTGACACTATTAGTACTACATATTGTATATAAATAATTATATTTTGTTACACCATATGTTTGCTCTGATGTGTGACATGAGTGTTGTATAATGTTGGGATGCTTAAGTGNTTTGGTGTTGTCATAAGTGTAGTGTGTGGGGATGACATCACATATATTGTGCACTGTGTGGTACAGTGAATATGTTTCAATGTGACTTAAACTTGGTACCTTTTTATTTGTCTTTGTTTTGCGCCATTATAAGCATTGTGAATTGAGAGACACCATATTTGATGTCTATAATGGTAGTTTGTTATCATAGGTGTTTTGAAATATGTCACACATTAAGTGTATTGGATTGTTTGATGCCATAATTGAAATGTGTTTTGGGACACTATATGAATTGTGTAACACCTTAAGTTGTGTAATATATGTTCAATACGTGACGTGGTGTGATGTGTCATACATGTAGAGTATTGTGTGATACCATAAATGTATTATGTTGTAAGTCACTCTACATGTTCTGTAATGTGTGTCACTTGAACAATTAAGTAATTTGCTTGCTCATATACATAGTGAATTATGTAGCAAATTATATGTAATATGTTGCACTACAGTATGATTATTATTGAGTGCATATTTTTTCTGAATAATAATTTTTGAATATTTATTGTCTCTTAGACAGGCTGGGGAACTTTGACACTATTAGTACTACATATTGTACTATATAATAATAATTATATTTTGTTATACCATAAGTTTGCTGTGTTGTGTGACATGAGTGTTGTATAATGTTGGGATGCTTAAGTGTGATCCTTACCATACTTATCTGTAGCGTTGATGTCTACTCCAACATTGAGGAGGGCCTTCACCATGTGGTCATCACCACCTGCTGCTGCCCTGTGAAAGGCTGTCCAGCCTGTCAACAGATACTACAATTGTTATTATTCATGAACCATCATGATTCTAGAGGTTTCTGTAAAGTGTTGAAATAAACCTTCCTTGATAAACCACTTGTATACCATTGAAGTGGAATACCAACTCTAAAGATTATGCAAATCGATTTTCCATTGTAAGATTAATTGAGGAATATCGTGTTAAAAAAATTTCAGATTAGATTACCATTAAAGATATCCAACATCCCACCAGTTCTTATTTGATAACTTATTGCTCGTAACGAGAGAGCCAGTGGTGATATTATGTAAATCAATTAAAAACTTTATTTGAAAATGGTAGTATATATTTTTAAAAAGTAAACATGAAAAGTACAGTACATTAGTTATACAACAGAAAACAGTAGCAGAACAGCAAGTAGATATTGCCATTACCAGGATCAGGAACTATACTGGAAACAGCATATACAAATCTACACTACACTACGTACAGAATTAACAATAGCGTGATATATCAGATGAAAAAGTCACAAGGGCCGTGATGAGGGTTCAAACATATGTCCAGGATGATCCCAGACGTGCCATAGTCGACATTTTTTTTTGTCTTGGAGAGGCTGCAGGAGCCGTGTGAGGGCAGTATCAATCCCAGTTGCAATACTTATGACCATGTCGAGGCTCCGTCGACTAAGGCGCATCTGGAATCATGCTGGACGTAGGTTCGAACCCTCATCACGGCCATTGTGGATTTGTTCATATATCAATCTTTTCAATGCTGGCAAGACTAAACAGATGTTCAGCAATCTAAATACAAAATTACATTTTAGGCAAAAATTGAGTGACAGTTATCTAAAAATTTCAAAGATGATATATTGAAAAGATAATATATATATCACAAATATAAGGTAATGAGACAATTTGTCATAGAACTAATATAAACTAATCATACCGTGACATTGAATATATTAGCACAGCCTCAGTTTTAACATCAATACATTCTGTACCTATCCTACCTCAAGATCACCACAAACACACAGTCCATGTAGCCTCGGTCTGACTCTAGTTGAACTAAAAATGCCTGCCATTTATCCATCTTTATGTAACATTATTTCTTTAATCATGCCAAATATCCAGCGGGGATCTCATCGAGTAAAGATATTCGAACCCCACAATAGATGAACTTACTAGCGTGAACCAATAGCTCTAGACTTGAAATTGATTGTTTAACAGACCACACACTAGAAGATGAAGGGACGACGAGGTTTCGGTCCGTCCTGGACCATTTTCAAGTCGATTGTCTTGAAATTGACCTTCAATAAGTGTCATACACTATAAAGGCTCGGCAATAAAATATTGGTAATACTAGCCTGAGGTAAGAAAATCATTGTTGCTATCATTTAACCAAATTAACTATTATTGGAATCAAAAGTTGCGATTTAACGATACTTGAGGGAGAAAAGAGAAACATTGTTGCCATTATCAGTTAAGAAAGATAACCTTTGTAGATGCACTAAACACCACCATTCGTTATTTTACAATGCTAGCTATTTGCATGAACAACTAGATGTTATCTTCACGAATTAATATTACAGTAATTTATGATATCCTGCTTCACACTAGTTGACATCAAACCATACTGTTCGAGCCTTTCCGTAACCGGGTTCTTTTAAAACTATGATCCTACTCAAGTTCAGAGGTCCCAAACACTAAAAAATTACCGTTCCTTGTGGATTTGTCCATTTGATGCATCACGCTATTTGTGATTTCATTGTGTATATATCAGTGTGTTGTATTTTAGAAGAAACTGAAGCTGCTAACCATTTAGTTCCATTTAGACACTCTCGGTCTCAATGTTTAAATTGGATGTTAGAAACTTTAGATAGCAGTTTCAACTTGAATGATAGAACCAACAACTAAGAAGTATATACATCGTTTTCCTTTCAGCCATCGTTTGGATGCGGAAAAAACGGCCTTTTATCCCACTGGGGGAAGCCCTAATATTCATAAATAACCATCGACTAAAAGTACTAATACCCTTTGATAGTAAAAGATTAATTAAATGTAAAATTAAAAAAAATAAAAGTAAATTGCTTTTACCACGATGACACATACTCCACTTTTGTTAATAACAACCACATCAACAAAGAATAGTGTAAATCCTCAACAACTGTCTCAGTTATTACCGCAGCCGCATATTGCAGAGTTGAGAACAGCTAACAGAATACATGAAGATTCTTACTGGGGTCCAATAACAACTACTCATGGGCAAAACAATAATAAGAATACAGAAATAGCACCAGAAAAAGTAAATGTCGGTAAAAAAGTGACAAATTGGACTATTTCTTTTTATGAATCTCTCTTTCTTGATTGGTTTTATTAGTCACGTTTTATCTACTAGGAACAAATATATATAAATCATTATTGTCCTTATGAATTGGTATTATTGCTCTTTTATTTATTACATTTATCTTAACCTATCATCAATATCAATACAAATCAATTGTTTCTTACGCCCAAAAAATAGCCCCTCGAGCTAAACAACTTATAAATTTATTAAATAATTAAATTTCATGACACTTATTATTTTTGCTTCCTGATTCTCATCAACAATTTGCACTTAAAGTTTCCCCTCCACTTAATAGTGAGACACCACTCACCACATAATATTATTAATAAAAATGGAAAGGCAGTACTTACTGCTAGTACTTAACCCAAACCACCATCATCTATCACAACATGCGGGGGAATAAACCAGGCCTGAGAGATAGCAATATATATCCACCTAATAAACGAGTTGTGAATACAGCGCATACAGCTACCTGACTACAGCATGTACCATAGAAGTTTAAAAACGAGCAAGGATAATTTAAACAATTATTTTATTGCATTTAAGGCTGATCTGAATAATCCCACCATTTTGCTAGAAATTTCCTACTTAATAATAACAATTAGCTTAAGAACCTCCCCAAAATGCTGTGCATACTAGTGGCTTTATAAAAATGTGAACACATCATGCTATGTACTCTCATAAACCAAATGTAACTTATTGTATATATATATATATATAAATAAATAAATAAATAAATTAAATATGACAATAATCCTTTAACTATTGACATTGGCTTATATCCCGATAAAATCATCAACAAATATTTGAATCTACCACTCTAAAAAATAAGAACATAATCAATAATAGGTAAAGTGATATGTAAAATGTTAACAACTGCAAACCTTATAAAACATTATATATCTATAAATCTCTTAATATCATTCCAATTGTGTTTTAAATATTTTTTTAGATGAATTCAACATTATAAGAAAGAGTTGGTGTCTTAGAAAAGCTATTAAGCACATTAAAAATAATAATCTACAGTTCGTTTTTATTTTGAGATTTCATGAGTTTTTCTAAAAAAACACAAGATAGTTATAAAGCATATATCACTATACGCTCTTAATACGGCTCCAATCGCGTTTTAATGATTTTCGTAGATGACCGCAAGATTATAAGAAACAGTTGGGGGGTCTTGGAAAAGCTAGTAAGCACATTAAAAAAATATTCTATGGTTCATTTTGATTTTGAGATTTCATGAGTTTCTCTAAAAGAAAACAGGAAGATCGTTTGCCTGGCTTGCCAGGCGATGATCCGCAGAACACTCTACAGTGAGTTGGCCTGGCATTTCTTGTGAGAGCCCACCCACACTATATATATATAATATATATATATATATATATATATATATATATATATATATATATATATATATATATATCACTGAAAACTCACACCCCAGAAGTGACTCGAACCCATACTCCCAGGAGCAACGCAACTGGTATGTACAGGGACGCCTTAAACCACTTGACCATCACGACTGGACATAAGGAAGTGATAGCCGAGGCTATATGAACCACTTCCCCGCCGGCACTCGGATGGTAATCTTGGGCATAGCATTTTATCAAATCACCTCATTTTTTGGGGCAACACATGAGGAACACAAATGCAAACAATTCAGTTGTATCTAGTCCTGGGGACCATTCAGGCTTGTTTGCATATATATATATATATATATATATATATCGTTATATATATATATATAGTATATATTAATATATATATATATTATATATATTATATATCTATATATATATATATATATATATATATTATATATATATCATATATATATTATATATATATAATATATATCATCATATATATATATATATATAGTCGTACCTAGTAGCCAGAACGCACTTCTCTGCTACTATGCAAGGCCCGATTTGCCTAATAAGCCAAGTTTCCTGAATAATATATTTTCTCTTATTTTTCTCTTATGAAATGATAAAGCAACCCATTTCATTATGTATGAGGTCAATTTTTTTTATTGAGTTAAATTAACGTAGATATATGACCGAATTAACGTACCTAACGAACTAACCACCCTACCCTATCTTATAGGTTAGGTTAGGGTTAGGTAGCGAAAAGGTAGGTTAGGTTAGTCAGTAGGTTAGTAGTCGAAAACATTATTATGAACTGCTATTAGTGCAAATGGGCCTTGCATAGTTTCGAGAATGCGTTGTAGCTAGGGACGACTATCTATTATATATCATTATATATATATATATATATATATAATATTATATAAATGTTATATAAATGTATATTAATGTGCCTTGTGGGAAATTTTTACCCACCATATCTATAATCAGTCTAAGAAATGTATTATTTCTATATCATATCAATACATATCAAATCATATCTATATCATAATTATATCAGAATCATATCATATCAGAATCATATCAGAAGCACAATAATTCAATATATAGCTTGAGCCTAGATGCATGCCACTATGTATCACGTACGCCATCGGGCCCTATAGATCCTACGTGACTTAGTGCAGTTCTTTCAAGGATCCAGAAGCTTCTAGAAAGTTTGTTAATTAAAAAATTATTGGAACACTGACGATAGTATCCGGTAGAGATAAAATCGAATCCTTATTAAAGTCAGTGGATATCAGTACTGAGAAGACTTAATCTTTAATCCTATATAATTATATTATAATTACATTTATCTCAATCATAATTCTAGACCTGTAAAATAATCAATCACATATTCTTGTAAGTAACCCCCTTTTTTCAAGGGGGATGGGGGAGCGCATCCCGGGAGAGAAGCTGCCCACCACACCCGGGGGCAGAACACGTATGTATACACACGTGTACACGTGACGGTCCCTTAGTCGAACTTATTTTGGCTAGGTACACCATTATCTAATATCATTTCACCAGAGAACACTCTCTAGAACTGGGGAGTACCTGGAAAATATCACAAGGAAAATCTCTAGAACATTTATAAATAAGTGTAGAGTGGAGCATTTAGGGACGCGGTCTCCACCTCATGCCTAATCTCATCCCTAATCTACCCATTTCTATTCTTCTGCACAGCAGTCCTAAATCCCGTAGCGACGCTACTAGATCAACAGCAACGCTGTATCTATAAAATATCGTGCCTAAACTACGTCCAAGAGAGTTCTTTCAGTCTGGCACACTTGTCAGACACGGCACCCGGCTTCAGCTAAGTTTATGAATGTATTTACTGTAGCGTATTAGTTTGGCCAATTAAAGCTAGTAAACATTAATATCTATAAGACTGACAGTCGGTTAAAAGGCGAGCAACGCCTCATATTTCTGTGGGATTATTAATATTGTGGTACAGCAAGAGTCTTATCCAAGCTCTAATCCTCATGAGTGTCCAGTGTCAGAGAGAAGATTGTCCAATAAGTAAACTAATAATCAGGCAGTGTCCAGAGTTAGGAAGAGATTAAACAAGCTGACTGTAATAATCATATACATGACTCATTATACACTTGCAAATACTTGTATATATAATTTAATTAACAATTGCTTGCTTAGTTAATTTTAAGTAATCATAAAGTTCATTTAATTGAATAATTTAGTACTCGTAACAGTACTCAGACCATACATTAAGGTCATTCATCATACTTTGCAATTTACATTTAAGTGTTTATAGTATAAATGTATTGGCTGTTATTTGCTAAGTGCTAGGCTAGACTGTGTATGGTTAAATATCTGATTTAAACAGAGCCAGTGTTCAGTTATATACTGAATTTATATATCTTATCCTTGTATACAATACAAGCTGATGTGAGATACCTGTTGGCAGGTGGACGTGGAACTTCAATCAAACTATCAACTAATTAACTCACCCCACCTGCCCCTTACAGCCCATTATCTGTCAATAGGAAAAGAGGAGCTAGGAATTACAACCCTAGCTAGAGATTTAGTTGAATAATTTGCAGACAGTAATTTTTTATTTAGTTCAGTACAAGTCCCGGGTAGTTCCTCTTATAACAATCACAGCAGGTTTTTCCCACATTTTTGGTCCTTCGAACCGGATAGTCTAGAAACTAGATAATTTTTGGTCCTTCGACCCTCGATAGTCTAGAAACTTGTTAATTATTGGTCCTTTAAACGTTTTCTAGATAGTCTAATAAACTAGGACTATATTATTCCAGCAAAATAAATAAGAAACTTCTTGAATTTGCATTGAAATAATTTTTACATATTCTAGCCGAACCTAGCTATCAGCCATATTTATCATAGCTATATATCTAATTAATCAAATTGTTTGCAGTGGCTTAAGCCACCATATCCATTAACTAGTAAGCATTCATATGGTCATACTTGTTCTGTGTGTAGAAACCACAGTACTTAATCTATCAGTGTCAAAGACAACTGCCTATTAATCATATATTACTATTTTCTACCTCACTTGTGGTAACCATACATACATATTTAAGTGGATTATCTAACATTATCTCTAATCAACTGAATTTCAGTGCTGCTCATTACATAATAATCTTTAAAAAAGAATTTTTATCACTATATGAGCGTTTCATTACATAGTATCCATAATCAACTATATCAAACCCTATTACAGGTAAAACCAGTAGGCATTCTACTGTATTTTATTAAGCAACTGTTAGGGATGGTAACAGATCCTTGTAATGACTTTGCAAAAAATAGTGACATTTACTTTTTTTAAAAATTATTACAGGATTTACCAATTTGGTGCATTCGGGTCACAAATCAATTATCACAGTACTTTTGATAATTGAACACCTGCTACAACCAGATACCAGGGAGGAATGGAAATGAAGGACGATCTTTGGAATCATTACCTAAGTAGCCAGGAAAGCGCATTTATCAAAACTCATTAACATCACAAATATTTATCAGAAAAAGAAAATATCTTCGGAATCTCCGAACCTCGGAAAAGGTCAAAATGACTAACAGTATTCCACCAGCTACTGAAACTGAAAAAGAAAGGACACAAAGGTGTCTAAAACATCACTTGAACCTACAGACTATTTAAATCAGGTGATAGACAATGTCATCATCACTTGGCTACAATAGTCTACCATTGGGGATTAGACTAATCTTATCTCACATCACAATCCTGAATGGCTCCACAGCCCTCACACTAATCCACAATTCTGAATGGCTAACAGCCCCTCATCACTAATCTACAATCTGACAGGCTAACAGCCCATTGACACTGTCAATACAAATATTATCATCCATCTAAGTTAACTATCTTAATCCAAGAAAATAGTCTTGATCACCTAATTTCATGCTTTCACTGGAGTGAGAGCAGCCTCAGAAAATCTGAGGCAATCAAGCATCTCAAAGAGAGACTTGCTTAATAGAAAGGCAAAGCCGAGAAAAAAAATAAAAAGCAAAAATGCTTCATCACATCATGACATAATGTGGATACACATTATTACAGATACACATCCTTTAAGGAAATCCTGGAGGAGTACAAGGTTACATGCTTGTATGGACCTACTTGCATGTAATTACTTCCTACTAGTATTACATACTTGTAC
>WNGS01098846.1:0-11982 GCA_020271785.1 Procambarus virginalis
GCATCTGTATTTATCGAGTTAATATATGACCTCTTGTTCTTAAAGTTCCAGGACCTAGATTCAGGAAGCTCCGTGTATTTCTTCGTAAGTGGGTTGCTACGAAGGTTCCTAAGGTGCCCTAAGAAGATGCTTAGGTGCACAATTCAATAAGGTGTACTTAGGAAGAAATTTGTCGGTTCACCTACGTGAACCTAGGAACCTAGGAACACCTAGGAACTAAGCAACACTCACATAACCAAATAAAGCTCTACAAGGATGGGGATACTGTCACTGATTTAGAAATGGCACATGAATTTAATAGTTTCTTTTCATCGTTGGTCTAATCTTGCCATAAAACCCACAGACTCAGAACAACATATCAAACACCTATCTCCTCAGGCAGCTACCAAACTCTCTTCTCCTTTCCCAATCAGCCCGGCAGTGTTGTGTCCATCTACACTCTCTACAACCAAGCAGGTGTGAGGATGTAGAATCTCCTCAGCTAGTTTTCCTAGTTTCTAGAATAGGCTAGTCGCTCTAGGGACTCTAGAAACTGAAGCTTTCAAAATTTACATATACTTGTTGGGTGTCATATGAAAGCTTATGTTAAATGCTGGCAGTTAAAACTAATTAGAGGTCTGTGATTGCTCTGTAGAGAGAATTACAGCAAAATTTGCCTGTTCTGTGAAACAGAGAGGGTAGTATAACAAAAACCGTTAGAGGTGGAGGGGGGACAGTGGGGGAACGCTGCCTCCCCCCCACCAAGGGAGACGTTGAGACGTTGTGTTAGGCCTCACCCTCCTTGTGACGTCACGCCACGCCACAGGCGAGGGGCCCGTGTGATTGGTCTAAGCACCCCTGCTCCTATGCCGAGTTTTGGCGCGAAAAGCTGTCATTGGAAGCGGCATCAGGACCAGTGCCGGCTTCCTGCTGATTGGTCAAGACAAGGTAGGGGGGGAAATATGGGCATGTGAGCCTCTCTAGCCGCCAAGAGAGTTTAGTTTGAATTGGGCAGCCAGGTGTGAGTAGTGTCTAGGTGGGGGGTGGCGGGCCTGCCACCCCCACCACCGTTATCGCTCCTGTCGTTCTGTTTACTCATATTGCATGGCACTCCAGCCACCCTGGGTGTGTCGAAGCCCAAAATTGCGAGAAACTGGGACTTGGACTTTGAATTGCGCCCGACGTCGTCCATGGGGAGGTGACGCCGGCCAGTGTCACTCCTGTAACCCCAGTGTAAGAGCGAGTCATGCTCTGGTATGATGGGGTTGTTAGTGATTCCCCATCCAAGTGTGTATGGCACGCGGCCACCCAGGCCGCCCTCTGGCCACCCAGCCGCCCTCTGGCCACCCGCCGCCGGCCACCCGCCGCCGCCCAGTCACCCACCCATGCGCCCGCCCCGGCCGGCCCGGCCCGCGGCCCCCCCCACCCACCTCACCGCGCGCGAGCTGCTCGGGTGGTGGGGTGGGGTGCTGTGACGTCACGCGCCACCCGTGGCCACCCTCCTGAAGGCCACGCAGTGGCCACATGTTGGCCACCACCTTTGGCCACCCCCTTGGCCACATTCCCAGGACAGCCTAAGGCCACATCTTGTCGACGCACGAGGAGCAAGCTAAGTGTTGACAGCCAGGTGGTAAGGACCTGGGAAATGAGGAAATGTGTGGACGGAAACGTGAGTACTTTATCGGTGTCTCAGATTAGTGGAAATCATAGTAGAAAAGTTGTGTGAGCCCTAGCCCGGCCAGGCTAGGGAAGTAGCTGAGACGCCCGTCTGTGGCATGCCCAGGTGACTGTGGGGCAGTACCTGGAGTGGGAAATTGTCACTGTAAATCACGTAGTGTTATAATTATATATCTGTAGATATATTGTTGTGTGTAGACTGACTGGAGTTTGGGACCAGTCAGTGTAGAGAAATCATCATATAAATGATCCAGTCTGGCGATTCTGTATAATCGTCCAGCCTTGGTTAGTGCCATGGTACCTCATTATGTAATTAGGCCAGGTTAGAGTTAATTAAGCAGGCCCGTGGGGCAGGGTTATTAGTGGATATCCTGAGGTCTGTATAATTACCTGGTGATTAATTTCATTGTTATGTAGGCATTTCCATGTGTTTCATTTGCATGATTGTTGTACTGTGTTGTGGTGAGTCAGTAGATGTGATCGCTGACTGATTGCCTAATGATGTCATTAGCATGGGGGGCATGCTGACGGTATCATTATGTGCAGGTTTGTGCAGTGTTATCAGGTATACGATATTACTGTCCTAGGAACTGTGTTGAGGATTTAAAGGGACCCTTTGAGTATTCAGGGAAATTCTCAGTCACTTAATGGGAGCGAGCAATTGTTAATTTGCCTAATTATGGGAGAATTAGTGCCAGCTGTCCGCGTAGAGCGACGGTGTCTTATATTAACGTATATTGTCTTGCTGAAGCCACCGGGATCGGGCGATCTTTTGCAACGTTTGCAAGATTAGAGGGACAGTAAGATTGGTATACCTTGAGTGTTGCAAAACCGTGTGTCATTACTGTGTGGGCATAGTAATTAACGAGTTGCAGTAGTCGCAACCGTATGTGGGCAGTGCTATTTTATAATGTTTTGCATGCCATTATATGTGTGACCTATGTAACCTTAGGGTTACTTTGTTTCTTTAAGTTGTGTTGAGTACTTAAGGATTCAGTGAGTTAATTAGGGGTAATTAACTGGATAAGGGGGTGCACACTTGAAGTTGTTGAATGAGTGAGTGCTGTTATGGGAGAACAGTGTTGAACTTGAGCTTGTGGGAATACGTGTCCGTGCAATTAATTGTCCGTGTGACAATTAATTGACCACTCTAGCTAATTATGTAATTAGCATTCTCATCATGAATTCACGTAGTGGGAGAGGATCTGTCAGAGTCTGTCAGTGATAGTGCTAACGTCAGTTGCTCGAGACTAACTGCCTTTCAGGGTTGGGCAATTAGTGGCTCATGATAATTAGTGGAGTAATTAACGTCTGGAGTCTTGAGGACTCAGATGACTCGGTAAAGCGAGGTCATGGGGTTAGCATAATACGTTATATTAATCATATTCTGTCTGGTGACAGTGGATTAAGTTGCACTCATTGTTAATTAGGTAATTAACTCCTCTTCCGTGAATTCACAGTGTTTGATGAGACCTGCTTAGGCAGTGCGGAGTGAGACGTATTTATGTATGATTAATTATCGGTCCTGGTGACAGTTAATTAATTGCTCAAGGCTAATTAGGGTAATTAGCACTCATTAGTAAGTAAACGTAATTAATGATACACAGACTGTTGAGAAGCCACCCACTTGGGGTAGGCTTAGTTAACGTAACTCAATGGGGATGTAATTAGTGGTCCGTTTGACCTTAATTAAGAATTACTCACTGAATACTTGCAAGGAGTCAAGTGTGATGTAATTTAAGAGTTTGAGTTATTGTGACAAGAGGACTTGTGTTAACGTAGAGTACTATCATGTTGTTGTCTAGAGTGAGACACTTGTTGTTATTAAAGTAGTACTTGTTGCTGACTGCTGTGATCAGTCAATTTCCATCATTATTCACATAATCAATGTTGCAATTGATTAAGGCAATTTCTTTTGGTTATCGTCTAGTGACGAGGGTAAAGTAACTTAGGGATGAGTGGAGCTGTGTCCCAGAATCCCACCTTGCCTGACTGTGTTCACTTTAGTTGTGATAGGGGGAGTCACTGTTAGACTACCCACCTGATTACGGGGGTCGCTCCTGTTGGAGGGAGGACCTTAAGCTTGTGATTAGAGTAGCTGCCACTAGGAAGTCGTGTCACTATTGATTGCTTGCTTGTGTCATCAGTGGAAGATTGTTCAGTTAGTTCATGTTGTCAGCCCGAAGTGTCAGCAGGATGGAGCCTGCTGTCATTTCTCGAGGGGCTGTTGAATAGCTGTGTTGCAAATGCCACTGGTTGGACTGTAACGTAATTAAATCACACGCTGTGGTGTAACTTAGTCTGTGATATTTTTCTTTGAGTTTGCATTATTGCGTCATCAGTGGGCACACCTGTGTTCAGGTTAGTTCAGTATGCAGCCACACAGCAAGGGTTGCTATTTAGCTGTTGGTTATGGTGCCACTGGATGGACATTAACGTAAAGATTAATTTGAGGAAGGGTGCTGGAGTTGCCAGTGAACCCATTAGTTATTGATGTCATTGAAAGGCTACTGATTTGATTGCATTGCAACCGCTATTGCAGGTGTAGACTGCACTGAGGCGTAGAACAGTTAGGAGGTTACTGGAGACGTGTTCCAGAACTCACTGTGTCATTTGTTGTAATTGTGATTATAGATCTGTTAGTTCTTGCTTGCGTGTTGATTCCTCTGTGGCACGCTTATGTTCGAGTAACGTCATTGACATTCTTTTGTTTTAATGTAGTAGTCTAGTCTCTTGTTATAATAAATTGTTATTTGTTAACAGTCTTTGATGTCAACCTTCAACTATTCTGTACCACTCCCATTGTTCTGATATATATTTGATATTGTTGTTTTAAATCTTTGATATGACGGCTGCGCTCTTGGGAATTCGAATTCCAATTCATAGCGCCACACAACAAATATAAAATTTGATTGTGAGAACCCGTCGGTTACCCTTTATTGGTTTTAACGTCATGTTTAACTAGGAGGAACCAGCGGCCTATTGTGGACAGGTTTCCACCCCTGCTGGTGGAAGCCTGGCGGTTTGCTCCCGCTTCTCCTTTTTCTACTGGACTCATGCTTAACTGCCAAGAGCAGCCTTTAAACTTGTAGTCCACCTCCTAAGGGAGGTAGGCGTAGAGAAAAATCTCACAGCTGGCGCCCAACGTGGGGCTATGCAACTTGGGTTCGAGCCCATGCAGGGCAGTCTCATTGATTTTTAAAGTAACATAAAAGTTATCATTACAGAACAATGTGGGCCAGGATGGTTGAAGGTATGTTTTGTGCACGGTTGTCACACACAGGTACACACACACACACACACTGTAGGAAAGAGGTATTTCATGGTAAATATGGTGAAATTTGTCTGGCTTTTCGTGGCTGCTAGCTAGGGGACATTGACACACTCGTGAGTGAGTGGGGTCAGCTCAGCAGCAGGTGTCGTGGACACCAAGCCAGCGTGCAACAGTGGTTGCAAGGGGTGCACTCAGGATATGCCTGAGGTGCAAGACACCACCTACCTGAGGGTAGACGAAGCTTCTAGAAGTGACCTCAAGCGTGAGAGGTCTCATTGGACGACAGTGTAGTTGTCAAGGGTGTCATTAGAGTGTAGTTGTTAGATACACCTTAGGATCTTAGTGGGAGGTCGCGCCACCAGCTAAGGATCCGAGTTGTCTTCTTTAGAGAAAGGAGAGTAATTGTCTGTAGTTAGACAGGTGAGGGAATTCTTGCCAGAGTGGGGACTGTACAACCCCAGGAAGAATTCATGGTAGTCACTTGAGAGGTTGAGCAGAGGCTCCCGACTGGAGAGGTTGAGCAGAGGCTCCCATTTTCAGAGGTGACAGCAAGGCCGAGTTCGAGCCTGATGGTGAGAGTGCAGCAAGTCAGTGCTGGCTCAAGAGCAGATTGCAAGGGGGCAATCTCACACAGGGAAGGGAAGCAAGCCCACCCTAGTGCACTTAACCTGGTGACAAGGTATGAAGGTAAAGATGCCTAGCATGGCAGCACTGAGAAAGACGATTCGATGGATGCATACATCGATCGCCTTTTGAAGAAAGGCTGAAAATGCAAGATGGCAAAGGTCATTTTGGGCTGGTGATTTTCCATGGTTCAGATCCCCAGCAGCATAATGATTTTGTTCTTTAAGGATTGCCTTGGTAAAGGGTTATAGTAGATCTGCAGAGGGAATGCTGATCACATTCCAAGTTAGGTCCAGGTAGAAACGGACCGGGGAGTTTGACAGATGTCAAGAGTTTCGCTCATGTCCTTGTTAGAGGAGCGAGACCGAGGAAAAGCAAGGGAGAGACCCCAAGCTCAGTAGGGTGAGTGTAGGTGCTTGTAGAAGGCTTTCTCCAGATAGTTCAGTCGGTAGAGCAAGACCGGCTGGTGTTTGACAGTTGGACAGGTAGGGTGATCCTGTCAACTTGTTGCAATGTCAGGTGGAAAACTGACAGTAAGTTCTTAGTAGGCTGAGGGGAGGTAGAAGTACTTCACCGGTAAGGCCACACCAATGTGTTGCTCATGTGTCCAGTATGACACAGACCGAGGATGGAAATGGGAGGTTCAGTGATGGAAATGGTTGCGAGGTGTTGAACCGGCCAGGACCAGAGCTAGAGCCAAACATGTTGCCACTCCAAGGTCAGGCAGCACCACCAGGGTGATCCGGTGGTAGTGCACAGGGACCCTCAGGCCAGTGATGTATAGGAAACAGGGTTACACACTACACACTTGTTTAGCTAGTACACCTGTTGGGCAGGTGTGTGCAGAAAAACTAGCTGGTGTTTTGAATGTATTTTCCTTGCAGGAAAATATATTCTTTAGTGGGAGGTAGTGTGAGGAGATGTAGAATCTCCTCAGCTAGTTTTCCTAGTTTCTAGAATAGGCTAGTCGCTCTAGGGACTCTAGAAACTGAAGCTTTCAAATTTACATATACTTGTTGGGTGTCATATGAAAGCTTATGTTAAATGCTGGCAGTTAAAACTAATTAGAGGTCTGTGATTGCTCTGTAGAGAGAATTACAGCAAATTTGCCTGTTCTGTGAAACAGAGAGATGGTAGTATAACACAAAACCGTTACGGGTGGGGGAACAGTGGGGAAACGTTGCCTTCCCCCCACCAAGGAGACGTTGAGACGTTGTGTTAGGCCTCACCCTCCTTGTGACGTCACGCCACGCCACAGGCGAGGGGCACGTGTGATTGGTCTAGGCACCCCTGCTCCTATGCCGAGTTTTGGCGCGAAGACTGTGATTGGAAGCGGCATCAGGACAGTGCCGGCTTCCTGCTGATTGGTCAAGACAAGGTAGGGGGAGAGATATGGGGTGTGGGCCTCTCTGGCCGCCAAAGAGGCAGTTTGAATTGGGCAGCCAGGGTGTGAAGAGTGTCTAGGTGCGGGTGGCGGGCCTGCCACCCCCCAACGTTATCGCTCCTGTCGTTCAGTTTACTCATATTGCATGGCACTCCAGCCACCCTGGTGTGTCGAAGCCCAATTTGCGAGAAACTGGGACTTGGACTTTGAATTCCGCCCGACGTCGTCCATGGGGAGGTGACGCCGGCCAGGTCACCCTGTCACCCCAGTGTAAGAGCGAGTCATGCTCTGGTATGATGGGTTGTTAGTGATTCCCATCCATGTGTGTATGGCACCGCCACCCAGGCCCCTCTGGCCGCCCGCGGCCACCCGCCACCGCGGCCCACCCGCCCCCCCCCCCCCCCCCCCCCCACCCACCCACCTTACCCCGCGCGCGCTAGCAGCCCGGGGGGGTGGGGTGCTGTGACGTCACGCGCCACCCGTGGCCACCCTCCTGAAGGCCACGCAGTGGCCACATGTTGGCCACCACCTTTGGCCCCCCCTTGGCCACATTCCCAGGACAGCCTAAGGCCACATCTTGTCGACGCACGAGGAGCAAGCTAAGTGTTGACAGCCAGGTGGTAAGGACCTGGGAAATGAGGAAATGTGTGGACGGAAACGTGAGTACTTTAACAGTGTATAACAGGGTCTCAGTTAAAAGAGAATAAGAGAAAAGTTGTGTGGCCCCCTAGCCCGCCAGGCTAGGGAGGTAGCTGAGACCCCGTCTGTGGCACGCCCAGGTGACTGTGGGGCAGTACCTGGAGAGGGAAATTGTCACAGTAAATCATGTAGTGATATAATTATACATCTGTAGATGTTTGTGTGTAGACTGACTAGAGTTTGGGACCAGCAGTGTAGAAAATCATCATATAATGATCCAGTCTGGCGATTCTGTATAATCGTCCAGCCTTGGTTAGTGCCATGGTACCTCATTATGTAATTAGGCCAGGTTAGAGTTAATTAAGCAGGCCCGTGGGGCAGGGTTATTAGTGGATATCCTGAGGTCTGTATATGTCCTGGTGATTAATTTACATTGCTTATGGAGGCCATTCCCATATGTTTCATTTGCATGTTGCATGTATTATGTTGTGTGGTGAGTCAGTAGATGTGATCGCTGACTGATTGCCTAATGATGTCATTAGCATGGGGGGCATGCTGACGGTATCATTATGTGCAGGTTTGTGCAGTGTTATCAGGTATACGTTATTACTGTCCTAGGAATTGTGTTGAGGATTTAAGGGACCCTTTGAGTATTCAGGGAAATTCTCAGTCACTTAATGAGAGCGCAATTAGTTAATTTGCCTAATTATGGGAGAATTAGTGCCAGCTGTCCGCGTAGAGCGACGGTGCCTTATATTAACGTAATTGTCTTGCTGAAGCACCGGGATCGGGCGATCTTTTGCAACGTTTGCAAGATTAGAGGGACAGTAAGAGGGTATACCTTGATTGTTGCAAACCGTGTCATTACTGTGGGGCATAGTAATTACCGAGTTGCAGTATCGCAACCGTATGTGGGCAGTGCTATTTATGTTTTGCATGCCATTATATGTGTATACGTCTAGGCTTAGTTACTGTTCTTTAGTTGTGTTGAGAACTTGAGGATTCAGTGAGTTAATTAGGGGTAATTAACTTGATAAGGGGGTGCACACTTGAAGTTGTTGAATGAGTGAGTGCTGTTATGGGAGAACAGTGTTGAACTTGAGCTTGTGGAATACGTTTCCAGTGCAATTAATTGTCCGGGTGACAATTAATTGACCACTCTAGCTAATTATGTAATTAGCATTCTCATCATGAATTCACGTAGTGGGAGAGGATCTGTCAGAGTCTGTCAGTGATAGTGTTAACGTCAGTTGCTCGAGACTAACTGCCTTTCAGGGTTGGGGCAATTAGTGGCTCATGATAATTAGTGGAGTAATTAACGTCTGGAGTCTTGAGGACTCAGATGACTCGGTAAAGCGAGGTCATGGGGTTAGCATAATACGTTATATTAATCATATTCTGTCTGGTGACAGTGGATTAAGTTGCACTCATTGTTAATTAGGGTAATAACTCCTCTTCCGTGAATTCACAGTGTTTGATGAGACCTGCTTAGGCAGTGCGGAGTGAGACGTATTTATGTATGATTAATTATCGGTCCTGGTGACAGTTAATTAATTGCTCAAGGCTAATTAGGGTAATTAGCACTCATTAGTAAGTAACGTAATATAATGATACACAGACTGTTGAGAAGCCACCCACTTGGGGTAGGCTTAGTTAACGTAACTCAATTGGGATGTAATTAGTGGTCCGTTTGACCTTATTAAGATTACTCACTGAATACTTGCAAGGAGTCAAGTGTGATGTAATTTAAGAGTTTGAGTTATTGTGACAAGAGGACTTGTGTTAACGTAGAGTACTATCATGTTGTTGTCTAGCGTGAGACACTTGTTGTGATTAAAGTAGTACTTGTTGCTGACTGCTGTGATCAGTCAATTTCCATCATTATTCACATAATCAATGTTGTAATTGATTAAGGCAATTTCTTTTGGTTATCGTCTAGTGACGAGGGTAAAGTAACTTAGGGATGAGTGGAGCTGTGTCCCAGAATCCCACCTTGCCTGACTTTGTTCACTTTAGTTGTGATAGGGGGAGTCACTGTTAGACTACCCACCTGATTACGGGGGTCGCTCCTGTGGGCGGGAGGACCTTAAGCTTGTGATTAGAGTAGCTGCCACGGAAGTCCATGTCACTATTGATTGCTTGCTTGTGTCATCAGTGGAAGATTTGTTCAGTTAGTTCATGTTGTCAGCCCGAAGTGTCAGCAGGATGGAGCCTGCTGTCATTTCTCGAGGGGCTGTTGAATAGCTGTGTTGCAAATGCCACTGGATGACATTAACGTAATTAAATCACTCGCTGTGGTGTAACTTAGTCTGTGATATTTTTCTTTGAATTTGCAATATTGCGTCATCAGTGGGCACACCTGTGTTCAGGTTAGTTCAGTATGCAGCCACACAGCAAGGGTTGCTATTTAGCTGTTGGTTATGGTGCCACTGGATGGACATTAACGTAAAGATTAATTTGAGGAAGGGTGCTGGAGTTGCCAGTGAACCCATTAGTTATTGATGTCATTGAAAGGCTACTGATTTGATTGCATTGCAACCGCTATTGCAGGTAGACTGCACTGAGGCGTAGAACAGTTAGGAGGTTACTGGAGACGTGTTTCAGAACTCACTGTGTCATTTGTTGTAATGTGATTATAGATCTGTTAGTTCTTGCTTGCTTGTTGATTCCTCTGTGGGCACGCTTATGTTCGAGTTAGTTCATTATGCTCTGAGGGGCTGGTGTCTAGCTGTCATTGATAGTGTCACAGGAAGGACTTCGAGTAACGTCATTGACATTCTTTTGTTTTAATGTAGTAGTCTAGTCTCTTGTTAAATAAATTGTTAATTTGTTAACAGTCTTTGATGTCAACCTTCAACTATCCTGTGCCACTCCCATATCTGATATGTAATATTTTTGTTTTGATCTTGATATGACGGCTGTGCTTTTGGGAATTCGAATTCCAATTCATAGCGCCACACAACAAATAAAATTTGATTGTGAGAACCCGTCGGTTACCCTTTATGGTTTTAACGTCATGTTTAACTAGGAGGAACCAGCGGCCTATGTGGACAGGTTTTCACCCCTGCTGGTGGAAGCCTGGCGGTTTGCTCCCGCTTCTCCTTTTTCTACTGGACTCATGCTTAACTGCCAAGAGCAGCCTTTAAACTGTAGTCCACCTCCTAAGGGAGGTAGGCGTAGAGAAAAATCTCACAATAATACTCGGCTATCACTGACCTTTTGTCGGTCCTGTGATGGTCAAGCGGTTTAAGGCGTCCCGTACATACCATTGCGTTGCTCCTGGGAGTATGGGTTCGATTCACTTGACTTCTGGGGTGTGGTTTTCATTCCATATAGTCCTGGGGACCTTCAGGCTTGTTCGCATATATATATATATATATATATATATATATATATATATATATATATATATATATATATATATATATATATATCTATATGCAAACAGCCTGATGGTCCCCAGGACTAGATACAACTGAAAACTCACACCCCAGAAGTGACTCGAACCCCTACTCCCAGGAGCAACGCAACTGGTATGTACAGGGACGCCTTAAACCACTTGACCATCACGACCGGACATAAGGAAGTGATAGCCGAGGCTATATGAACCACTCCCCCGCCGGCACTCGGATGTATCTTGGGCGTAGCATTTTATCAAATCACCTCATTTTTTTGGGGACAACGTTGGAACACAAATGCAAACAGCCTGAATGGTCCCCAGGACTAGATACAACTGAAAACTCCACCCCAGAAGTGACTCGAACCCATACTCCCAGGAGCAACGCAACTGGTATGTACAGGACGCCTTAACCACTTGACCATCACGACCGGACATAAGGAAGTGATAGCCGAGGCTATATGACCCACTCCCCCGCCGGCACTCGGATGGTAATCTTGGGCATAGCATTTTATCAAATCACCTTATTTTTTGGGGCAACACTGAGGAACACAAATGCAAACAAGCCTGAATGGTCCCCAGGACTAGATACAACTGAAAACTCACACCCCAGAAGTGACTCGAACCCATACTCCCCGGAGCAACGCAACTGGTATGTACAGGGACGCCTTAATCCACTTGACCATCACGACCGGACATAAGGAAGTGATAGCCGAGGCTATATGAACCACTCCCCTCCGGCACTCGGATGGTAATCTTGGCAGAGCATTTTATCAAATCACCTCATTTTTTGGGGCAACACGTGAGGAACACAAATGCAAACAGCCTGAATGGTCCCCCGGACTAGATACAACTGAAAACTCACACCCCCAGAAGTGACTCGAACCCATACTCCCAGGGCAACGCAACTGGTATGTACCGGACGCCTTAAACCACTTGACCATCACGACCGGACATAAGGAAGTGATAGCCGAGGCTGTATGAACCACTCCCCTAATTTGATTTGCC
>WNGS01098856.1:0-10944 GCA_020271785.1 Procambarus virginalis
GCTGCTTCCTGGGTGTGTGTGTGGTGTGTGGTGTGGGGAAAAAAATAGTAGTTAGTAACAGTAGACTGACAGTGAATACACATCACCACACACTAATTATTTATATATATATTATAATATATATATATATATATATATATATATATATATATTATATATATATATATGCACAACTTGCCTAAACACGCAAGTGAAGTTATACAACTTTTAGACACACTTTCCACCAGGAGACTCGAACCCTCGCCAGCACAGAAGCCTTCCAGCAACCGGCATAACAGGTATGCCTTACCCACTGCACCACGCTCAGACCCTTAAAAGAAATGGCAATTTCGGGGTATTTCATACCCCAAAGACTACCACCTCCCAAGAGCACTAGAGCAAGTGAGAGGTCAATTTTACGTTTTCATCAATTCCCTGTTAATATGGGAAGACCTTGTGTCTATGCTTAATGCACAACTTGCCTAAACACGCAAGTGAAGTTATACAACTTTTAGAACACTTTCCCACCAGAGACTCGAACCCTCCGGTTATGCCGGTTGCTGGAAGGCATCTGTGGCTGGCGAGGGTTCGAGTCTCCTGGTGGGAAAGTGTTCTAAATTTGTATAACTCACTTGCGTGTTTAGGCAAGTTGTGAATTAAGCATAGACACAGTGTCTTCCCATATTAACAGGGACTTGATGAAAAACGTAAAATTGACCCCTCACTTGCTCTAGTTGCTCTTGGGAGGTGGTAGTTTGGGATATTGAAATACCCCGAAATTGCATTTCTTTTACGGGTCTAAGCGTGGTGCAGTGGGTTAAGGCATACCTGTTATGCCGGTTGCGGGAAGGCTTCTGTGCTGGCGAGTGTTCGAGTCTCCTGGTGGGAAAGTGTTCTAAAAGTTGTATATATATATATATATATATATATATATAATATATATATATATATATATATAATATATATACATATACATATATATATATATATATATATTATAATATACATATATATATATATATGTATATTTATATATAAATATATTTTATACTATATTTATTAATATATAAGTAATATACATATACATATACTATATATATATATATATATATATATATATATATATATACATTCATATATATATATATAGTTATATATATAACATATATTTATATCTATATATTTATATATATATAATATATATATATATAGACTATATATTATATATATATATATATATATATATATATATATATATTAGTATAATTTGGTAGCAGTCTTTCCTGTAGACATATATTATTAAAATAACCGAAAAGTAAGATTAATAATTCTAACATGAATTTTCTCGATTTCCATATATTTCTTTTTACTGTGACGGTAAATGAAAAATCAATCTCCAAAATTCATTTATTTCTAGTCTGACACAACACTTGAGCGCATTTGTAAAACTTATTACATTTTCAAAGACTTTAGTTTACACACACAACTTTATGACTGAAACTTCATTGGCTCTTATACTGCATTTGGGTGAGGTGATGTAATACAATAGTGGGGGTGAAAAAAACAATCTTTCAACAAACACAGAATACGGAACAATGGGTATAGATTTGCAGAAGAAGGGTAAAGATAGAACTGCAGAAGGCCTATTGGCCCATATTCTTGATGTTTCTATATTGGCGCGGAGTCTTGAAGTGGGTAGAATATAGTTGTGCATTAATTGGCTGTTGATTGCTGGTGTTGACTTCTTGATGTGGTAGTGCCTCGCAGATGTCAAGCCGCCTGCTGTCGTGTATCTATCAATGATTTCTGTGTTGTTTGCTAAGATTTCTCTGGTGATGGTTTGGTTGTGGGAAGAGAATATATGTTCCTTAATGGAGCCCTGTTGCTCATGCATCGTTAAACGCCTGGAAAGAGATGTTGTTTGTCTTGCCTATATACTGAGTTTTTTGAGGCTTACAGTCCCCAAGAGGGCATTTGAAGGCATAGACGACGTTGTCTCTTTAAAGCGTTCTGCTCGTGTCTGGAGAGTTTCTCATGAGTAGGCTGGCCGTTTTTGGTTTATAGTAAATCGTAGTTGTATCTTCTGATTTTTGTCTGTAGGGATAACATTTCTATTAACAATATCTTTCAGGACCCTCCTCCGTTTTATGAGCTGTGGAGAAGAAGAAGTTCCTGTAAAATAGTCTAATAGGGGGTATAGGTGTTGTCTTAGTTGTCTCTTCAGAGGTTGCATGGCGTTTCACTTTCCTTCTTATGATGTCTTCAATTAAACTATTGGAGAAGCCGTTGTTGACTTGGACCTGCCTTGCCCTACAGAGTTCTTCGTCGACTTGCTTCCATTCTGAGCTGTGGCTGAGAGCACGGTCGACATAAGCGTTAACAACATTCCTCTTGTACCTGTCTGGGCTGTCACTGTTGACATTTAGGCACATTCCTATGTTTGTTTCCTTAGTGTAGACTGCAGTGTGGAAACCTCCGCTCCTTTCCATGACTGTTACATCTAGAAAGGGCAGCTTCCCATCCTTCTCCATCTCGTAAGTGAAACGCAACACAGAATTCTGCTCAAACGCCTCATTCAGCTCCTGCAGATGTCTGACATCAGGTACCTGTGTAAAAATGTCGTCAACATACCTGCAGTATATGGCCGGTTTCAAGTTCAAGTCGACTAAGACTTTTTTTTCTCGATAGTACTCATGTAGAAGTTCGCAAACAGGACACCTATGGGAGAACCCATGGCGACCCCATCTACTTGCTTATACATGTGCCCATCCGGGCTCAAGAAGGGTTCCTCCTAAGTACAAGCTTGGAGTAGTTTCCTCAGGATATTTTCTGGTATGTCAAGAGGAGTACAGGCCGGATCACGATACACTCGGTCCACTATCATCCGATTGTTTCATCCACAGGTACGTTGGTAAACAGTGATTCTACGTCCAATGAGGCTCTTATCCCTGTGGCCCGTGTTCCCCACAGTAAGTCAACAAATTCCTTCCGGGACTTCAGGTTGAAGGCACAAGGGACATAAGGAGTCAGCAAGCCGTTGAGTCTTTCGCCAGTCTGTACGTGGGTGTGGTATCTGGCTGATGATTGGCCGAAGTGGGTTTCCAGGCTTATGTGTCTTGACATTTCCATACGCATATCCAGGTTTATATTCCCCAATAATCTTTGGCAGTGGAGTCCGGATTTCTTGGCATTCACAGTTTCAATCAATTTGTTGACCTTTGCTTTCAATTCGGCTGTAGTGTCCTTCGTTACCCTTTGGAATTTAGTTTGGTCAGAGAGTATGAGGTTCATTTTCACCAGATATTCGTCTTTCTTAAGGATGACGTATATTGGCGACTTGTCGCCTCTCCTGACAACTATCTCCTTGTTCTCACGAAGGCTCTAGCTGCCGCTTTGAGCCTTCACATATATATATATATATATATATATATATATATATATATATATATATATTGTACCTAGTAGCCAGAATGTCGTACTTGGCCTACTATGCAAGGCCCGATTTGCCTAATAACTAGCTAACCTAATTTGCCTAATAAGGAAACTAACAATGCATAAACAACAGGGCTCCATCAAGGAACGTATAATCTCTTCTCACAACCAGACCATCACCAGAGAAATCTTAACAAACAACACAGAAATCATCGATAGATACAGCGATAGCAGGCGGCTTGACATCAGCGAGGCACTACACATTAAAAAGTCAACACCAGCAATCAACAGCCAATTAATGCACAGCTATATTCTACCCAGTTCAAGGCACCATATAGGCCAATAGGCCCTCTGCAGTTACTTCCATTCTCATGTACCCACCTCACCCAATACCAATAAAAAGCAAGAGTTATGTCAAATGTTTTATACAAAGTGTATCATAAGTGAAGTGCTAAGTGTAAACAAAGTTTTGAGAATGAAAGAAGTCCTTACGAAACGCTTCTAGCGCCAGACCATTAATAAAAATGAATTTTGGTGAATTGATATTTCCATTACCACCGACAGTGAAGAAAAACATATGAATATTGAGAAAATTCGTGTTAGAATTATTAATCTTACCTTTGGGGTCATATTCAACAATATATGTTTACAAGAAAGACTGCTACCAAATATACAAATATATTTATATACATATTTCGTTGAAAACGACAGAAAGTTTAGTTTTATGATTCTGGCACAGATCTTCTTGATATTTCTTATGATTTTCTTCACTGAAGAAGGAAGTTGAAAATTACCTCTCCAAAGTTCATTTTTGAGACTGACATCTAGTTATACGTTTCGTTACGTCACTCCTCACCTCTCAAAGACAAATTATGGCTTGTTGTTGTTGTTGTTTTAGATTTAACTAGTCAGAAAGAAATGTCCGTATAGCATGAGCTATAGTGAGCCAATAACAAATACTTATATTTTGGTTTATACTATAGGCTTATCCGTGCTTAACACCGGGTTATATCTTCTTATGTTAGGTGGTTAGGTAACATATGGATGGATGATAGATTGCTTCATTTGTTTATCTTTGTGCCCATTGGGACTCAAGAAGGGTGCCTCTTTAGTGCTGGCTTCTAATAACTTCCTCAGTATGCTCTATGATATGTCCAGACGGGTACAAACCGGATCACAATACACTCTGTCCATCATAATCCTAATTGTTTCGTCCACAGGCGCGTTGGTAAACAGCGACTCCACATCGAAAGAGGCTCTTATCCCTGTGGTCCGTGCTCCCTGCAGTAAGCCAACGCATTCCTTTGGAGACTTCAGGCTAAAAGCTCAAGGCACATAAGGAATCAGCAGGCAGTTGAGTCGCTTAGCCAGCCTGTATGTTGGGTATCTGGTTGAAACAAAAAAAAGAAACATAATCAGCAAAAAAAACATAAGATATGTTGAGTAGATTCGTGTTAGAAACGTTAATCTTACCCTTTCGGTTATATGCAACAACATATGTTTACAAGAAAGACTGCTACCAAAATATACTAATATCAGAACGCACGACCGAGCAGCAAGAAACAAAGCTTTCACGATAAAATATCGCCAAGATCTGATTCGAAATCCGATACACAAGACAGAAAATGAGATCAACGATAGCAAAGCACAACTACTTCATGTTACAGACCAATGGAGACACACCAACATTGACTCTAGATAAATTATTTATGCAGATATTTACAGATTCAGATAAATGATATATGCAGATATTTATATACTGTATATTCGTATATATTGAGATTAAATTGAAAAGATTGAGTAAATTGCAATGACTAAGTTAAATGAAAAGATTAAGTCAAATGCTTATTGGATATTGTACTCACCTAGTTGTGCTTGCGGGAGTTGAGCTTTGTCTCTCTGGTTCCGCCTCTCAACTGTCAATCAACTGGTGTACAGATTCCAGAGCCTACTGGGCTCTATCATACCTATATATGAAATTGTGTATGGAGTCAGCCTCCACCACATCACTATCTTGTGAATTACATTTATTAACTACTCTGACACTGAAAAAATCTTTCTATTGTCTCTGTGGCTCATCTGGGTATTAAGTTATCGATTCAGAGTTTTTGGGGGATTGGGGAGTCTTCCTCGTGATATACCCGATCACAATTCGATTGGGGAGTCTTTCTGTAATATAAAAATTAAAAATTTATGTGGACATATAATGTTATAAAGTATGCAATTGTCCAATTTACACTCTACAAAACATCTAATAACTTACACAAAAATTGAGAACCGAAGCCTATCTAACAGGTGAACAGACAGATGTATGCCTTAATAGGTCGTTTATCTGTAGTCCCTGTTAGATAGATGGCTCCTGTATAATCTACTTCTGACATCTTGAAAGGAAGTAGATGGACCACTCGCTCGTTTGGTGGAGGAGGTGGCCCAGGATACAGGCAAGTTCTTGCATCGTACCTTCGACATTTCATGCAATTTTTCAAGATTGATTTGACTGACTGTCTTCCCTGAGGAATCCAATACTGTTAAATGAGTGTCTCTAACACTCTTCCGTGTTTGATGATTTGTAATGTGTTATGTAACACAATCAACATTGTGATCCAATGCAGCTTTGGCAAGCGCCATGGATGCACAGAATCTACATTAATATCTGCGTGTTTCAGTATAACATTTATTCTGAATTTTATTTCTTAAAATAAATATTGAATTTATTTTAAAATTCAGTATTTTATATATATAAAACACCATGCCCAAGATTACCAACAGAGTGCCGGCGGGATGATGGGGAATTAGCCTCGGCTACCATCATCTTTTGTCTGATCGTGGTGGTCGAGTAGTTAAGGGGTCCTGTACACCAGTTGCAGAGTGCTCCTGGCAGTATGGGTTCGAGTCACTTCTGGGGTGTGAGTTTTCAGTTGCATATATGCCTGGGGACCATTCAGGCTTTTTCGCATATATATAGTAGTTTATAACATTAGATTCACAGTTGAGCGGCGGGCCGAAAGAGCAAAGCTCAACCCCCGTAAGATACAACTAAGTGAGTACAACTAAGTGAATACACACACACACATACCGAAAGGTTAGCATACCGAAAGGGAAACTATGAGGAGATAAGAAAATTCCTAACAGACATAGCATGGGAAACAGAGCTCAGGGAAAAGACGGCCAAGATATGATGGACTACATCACGCAAAAGTGCAAGGAAGCAGCAAACAAGTTTGTCCCAGCCCAAAAGGAAAACAGTGAAATGAAGATGAGAAACCCATGGTTTAATCAGAGATGTAGGCTAGCTAAGCAACAAAGTAAAAGGACATGGAGAAACGATAGGAATAACAGGACACTGGAGAGCAGAGAAAGATACCAGAATGCCAGGAATGAATATGTCAGGATGAGAAGAGAGGCGGAAAGACAATACGAAAACGACATCGCAAGCAAGGCAAAGACTCAGCCTAAATTGCTGCATAGCCACATCAGGAGAAAAACAACAGTAAAGGAACAGGTTATGAAATTAAGGATAGGGGCAGAAGGATTCACTACAAACGACAAGGAAGTATGTGAGGAACTGAATAAGAAATTCCAAGAGGTCTTCACCCTAGAACTAGGAGAAATCCCAGAGTTAAGAGAGGGGATAGCTAGCCAGGAACCACTGGAAGAGTTTGAGATTACAAGCGGGGAAGTAAGAAAGTGTTTACTAGAGTTGGATGTGACAAAGGCTATAGGCCCAGATGGAATCTCTCCTTGGATACTTAAGGAAGGAGCAGAAGAACTGTGCCTACCACTCTCCATAGTGTATAACAAATCTCTGGCAACAGGGAACTGCCAGAAATTTGGAAAGCAGCTAATGTAGTCCCGATATACAAGAAAGGGGATAGACAGGAGGCACTGAATTACAGGCCAGTGTCCCTAACCTGCATACCATGCAAGCTGATGGAGAAGATTGTGCGAAGAACGCTAGTGGAGCACCTGGAGCGAAAGAACTTTGTAACACAGCACCAACATGGATTCAGGGATGGCAGGTCCTGCCTCACAGGGTTACTTGAATTCTACGACCAGGCAACAAAAATAAGGCAAGAAAGAGAAGGGTGGGCAGACTGCATATTTTTGGATTGTCAGAAAGCCTTTGATACAGTGCCACACAAGAGGCTAGTGAAAAAGCTCGAGATGCAGGCTGGAGTGAAAGGGAAGGTACTCCGTTGGATACAGGAGTACCTAAGCAACAGGAGACAAAGAGTCAGTGTGAGGGGTGAGGTCTCAGATTGGCGAGACGTTACAAGTGGAGTCCCGCAGGGGTCAGTCCTTGGACCTATACTGTTTCTGATATATGTTAATGATCTCCCAGAGGGTATAGAATCGTTTCTCTCAATGTTTGCCGATGATGCAAAAATTATGAGGAGGATTGAAACTGAGGACGATAGTAGGAGGCTACAAGACGACCTAGACAGACTGAGTGAATGGTCCAACAAATGGCTGTTGAAGTTCAACCCGAGTAAATGCAAAGTAATGAAACTAGGCAGTGGAAACAGGAGGCCAGACACAGGATACAGAATAGGAGATGAAGTACTTAATGAAACGACAGAGAGAAAGATCTAGGAGTTGATATCACACCAAACCTGTCTCCTGAAGCCCACATAAAAAGGATAACATCTGCGGCATATGCGAGGCTGGCTAACATCAGAACAGCGTTCAGGAACCTGTGTAAGGAATCATTCAGAATCTTGTACACCACATATGTAAGACCAATCCTGGAGTATGCAGCCCCAGCATGGAGCCCGTACCTTGTCAAGCACAAGACGAAGCTGGAAAAAGTCCAAAGGTATGCCACTAGACTAGTCCCAGAACTAAGAGGCATGAGTTACGAGGAAAGGCTGCGGGAAATGCACCTTACGACACTGGAAGACAGAAGAGTAAGGGGAGATATGATCACAACCTACAAAATCCTCAGAGGAATCGACCGGGTAGACAAGGACAAACTATTCAACACTGGGGGGACGCGAACAAGGGGACACAGGTGGAAACTGAGTACCCACATGAGCCACAGAGACGTTAGAAGGAACTTTTTCAGTGTCAGAGTAGTTAACGGATGGAATGCTTTAGGCAGTGATGTGGTGGAGGCTGACTCCATACACAGTTTCAAGTGTAGATATGATAGAGCCCAGTAGGCTCGGGAATCTGTACACCGTTGATTGACAGTTGAGAGGCGGGACCAAAGAGCCAAAGCTCAACCCCGCAAGCACAAATAGGTGAGTACAAATAGGTGAGTACACACACACACCTTGGGAATGAGTGATCATAGTGTATTGAGCTTTGAGTACCTGGTTGAGCTAGGAATTATCACCCCCAAAAAAGAACTGGGAACCAAAGGGCTGGCGTACCGAAAGGGAAACTATGAGGAGATGAATAAATTCCTATGGGATATACATTGGGACACAGAACTCGGAACCAAGTCCGTACAAGACATGATGGACTATGTCACCCAAAAATGTCAGGAGGCTGTAAGCAGGTTTGTCCCAGCCCAACAGGAAAAAACAGAGAAGCAAAGGAAGAATCCGTGGTTTAATAGGGAATGTATGAAAGCAAAGGAGCTGAACAAAAGGGCATGGAGGAACTTCCGTAATAACAGAACACCAGAAAGTAGAGAGAGATACCAGAGAACCAGAAACGAGTATGTCAGTGTGAGAAGAGCAGCTGAGAAAAGGTATGAAAATGATATAGCTAATAAAGCCAAGACTGAACCAAAGCTACTACACAGTCACATCAGGAGGAAGACAACAGTGAAGGAACAGGTGATTAAACTTAGGGTGGGCGAGGACAGGTACACAGAGAATGACAAAGAGGTGTGTGAAGAACTCAACAAAAGGTTCCAGGAGGTCTTTACAATAGAACAGGGAGATATCACGGCGCTGGGAGAGGTGGCAGCAAACCAGGTGACCTTGGATAGGTTCGAAATTACAAGAGATGAGGTCAAAAAGCACCTATTGGAGCTGGATGTGAGAAAAGCTGTTGGGCCGGATGGAATCTCGCCATGGGTATTGAAAGAGTGTGCAGGAGCACTTTGCTTACCACTCTCCATAGTGTATAGTAAGTCACTGGAAACGGGGGACCTACCAGAAATATGGAAGACTGCTAATGTAGTACCAATATACAAAAAGGGTGACAGACAAGAGGCACTGAACTACAGACCAGTGTCCTTAACTTGTATACCATGCAAGGTGATGGAGAAGATTGTGAGAAAAAAACCTAGTAACACATCTGGAGAGAAGAGACTTCGTGACAACCATCAACATGGGTTCAGGGAGGGTAAATCTTGCCTTACAGGCTTGATAGAATTCTACGATCAGGTGACAAGAATTAAGCAAGAAAGAGAAGGGTGGGCGGACTGCATTTTTTTGGACTGTCGGAAAGCCTTTGACACAGTACCCCATAAAAGGTTGATGCATAAGCTGGAGAAACAGGCAGGAGTAACAGGTAGGGCGCTCCAGTGGATAAGGGAGTACCTAAGCAATAGGAAGCAGAGAGTTACAGTGAGGGGTGAGACCTCAGACTGGCGTGAAGTCACCAGTGGAGTCCCACAGGGCTCTGTACTTGGACCTATCCTGTTTCTGATATACGTAAATGATCTCCCAGAGGGTATAGACTCATTCCTCTCAATGTTTGCTGACGACGCCAAAATTATGAGAAGGATTAAGACAGAGGAGGGCAGCTTGAGACTTCAAGAAGACCTGGACAAGCTGCAGGAATGGTCGAACAAATGGCTGTTAGAGTTTAACCCAAGCAAATGTAATGTAATGAAGATAGGGGTAGGAAGCAGGAGACCAGATACAAGGTATCATTTGGGAGATGAAATACTTCAAGAGTCAGAGAGAGAGAAAGACCTGGGGTTTGATATCACGCCAGACCTGTCCCTGAAGCTCATATCAAGAGGATAACATCAGCAGCATATGCCAGGTTGGCTAACATAAGAACGGCCTTTAGAAACTTGTGTAAGGGATCTTTCAGAACATTATATACCACATATGTCAGACCAATCCTGGAGTATGCGGCTCCAGCATGGAGTCCCTATCTAGTCAAGCATAAGACTAAACTGGAAAAGGTTCAAAGGTTTGCCACCAGACTACCCGAGCTGAGAGGTATGAGCTACGAGGAGCGACTGCAGGAATTAAACCTCACTTCGTTGGAAGACAGAAGAGTTAGGGGGGACATGATCACCACATTCAAGATTCTCAGGGGAATCGACAGGGTTGATAAAGACAGGCTGTTTAACACAAGGGCACACGCACTAGGGGACACAGGTGGAAACTGAGTGCCCAAATGAGCCACAGAGATATTAGAAAGAACTTTTTTAGTGTCAGAGTGGTTGACAAATGGAATGCATTAGGAAGCGTGTTGCGGAGGCTGACTCCATACACAGCTTCAAGTGTAGATATGATAGAGCCCAATAGGCTCAGGAAACTGTACACCTGTTGATTGACGGTTGAGAGGCGGGACCAAAGAGCAGAGCTCAGCCCCCGACAAGCACAACTATGTGAGTAC
>WNGS01098867.1:0-10344 GCA_020271785.1 Procambarus virginalis
GTCTGTCCAATTATACTCACTAAAAATTTTCTAAGGTTGCCATAATGTCCTCTCCTAAAATCAGTTTTTCAATTGCATCGACTGTCATATTTTCTTCCAGATTATATCGCATTGCATACTTTATTCCAAAAAGACATGGTCACTTTTACCCAAGGGAGGAAGGTACTGAATATCAAATATTTCTTCCTCCTTCCTGGTAAATATCAAATCTAGCATGGAGGGAACGTCCCTTCCCTCATCCTCGTAGCTTGTTTAACATGTTGATACAAGAATGTTTCCAGGATGAGGTCTACAAATTTACAGGTCCAGAAATCTTCTGTTTAGCTTCATATGCCTCCCAGTCTATGGATTTCAAGTTGAAGTCGCCAACTATCAACAGCCGTGAACTATCGTTATCCGCTCTTGCTATGATCTCTCTCATTAGTGTTATAAGACCTTCTCGTTTACTATCTAGTTCCTCTAGTTCTCTACTAGTGAGTAGAGAGGCAGAAAGAAATTTTGAAAAAGGGATTGCAGACAAATGTAAAACAGAACCAGGTCTATTCTATAAATTCATAAACAAATTGCAGGTAACGGATAATATTCAGAGGTTGAAATTGGGAAATAGATTCACGGAAGATGAAAAGGAAATGTGTGAAACACTAAACGAAAAGTTCCAAAGTGTGTTTGTACAAAATTAAATCTTTAGGGAACCAGACACAATAAGAATTCCAGAGAATAACATAGAGCACATAGAGGTGTCTAGAGACGAAGTGGAAAAAATGCTAAAGGAGCTAGGTAAGAACAAAGCAGTTAGTCCGGATGGAGTTTCACCATGGGTTCTGAGAGAATGTGCACCTGAGCTCAGCATTCCACTTCAACTGATTTTTCAGGCATCCCTGTGTACAGGAGCTGTAGCTGATGTGTGGAAAAAGGCTAACATAGTTCCAATCTACAAAAGTGGAAACAGGGAAGACCCCCTTAATTATAGACCTGTATCATTGACAAGTGTAATAGTCAAAATATTGGAAAAAATAATTAAAACTAAATGGGTAGAACACCTGGAGGAAAACGATATAATATCAGACAGACAGTATGGTTTTCGATCTGGAAGATCCTGTGTAACGAACTTGCTCAGTTTTTATGATCGAGCCACAGAGATTTTACAAGAAAGAGATGGTTGGGTTGACTGCATCTATCTGGACCTAAAAAAGGCTTTCGACAGAGTTCCCCATAAGAGGTTGTTCTGGAAACTGGAACATATTGGAGGAGTGACAGGTAAGCTACTAACATGGTGAAAAATTGCCTAACTGACAGAAAAATGAGGGCCATAATCAGAGGCAAGGTATCGGATTGGAGGAATGTCACGAGTGGAGTACCTCAGGGTTCAGTTCTTGCACCGGTAATGTTCATTGTCTACATAAACGATCTACCAGTGGGAATACAGAATTACATGAACATGTTTGCTGATGATGCTAAGATAATAGGGAAGATAAGAAACCTAGATGATTGTCATGCCCTTCAAGAAGACCTGGACAAAATAAGTATTTGGAGCAACACTTGGCAAATGGAATTTAATGTGAATAAATGCCATGTTATGGAATGTGGAATTGGAGAACATAGACCCCACACAACCTATAAATTATGTGAGAAATCTTTAAAGAATTCTGATAAAGAAAAGGATCTAGGGGTGGTTTTAGATAGAAAACTGTCACCTGAGGACCACATTAAGAACATTGTGCGAGGAGCCTATGCTACACTTTCTAACTTCAGAATTGCTTTTAAATACATGGATGGAGAAATACTAAAGAAATTGTTCACGACTTTTATTAGACCAAAGCTGGAATATGCAGCGGTTGTATGGTGCCCATATCTTAAGAAGCACATCAACAAACTGGAAAAGGTGCAACGACATGCCACTAAGTGGCTCCCAGAACTGAAGGACAAGAGCTACGAGGAGAGATTAAAGGCATTAAACATGCAAAAACTAGAAGATAGAAGAAAAAGAGGTGATATGATCACTACATTCAAAATAGTAACAGGAATCGATAAAATTGATAGGGAAGAATTCCTGAGACCTGGAACTTCAAGAACAAGAGGTCATAGATTTAAACTAACAAAACAAAGCTGCCGGAGAAATATACGAAAATTCACTTTGTAAACAGAGTGGTAGACGGTTGGAACAAGTTAAGTGAGAAGGTGGTGGAGGCCAAGACCGTCAGTAGTTTCAAAGCGTTATATGACAAAGAGTGCTGGGAAGACGGGACACCACGAGCGTAGCTCTCATCCTGTAACTACACTTAGGTAATTACACTTAGGTAATTACACAACACTCGCCCCACTACCGAAACTGGACGAATCACTTCGAAAACAACACACCCTGGACGCAAACACAGTGGCCCCCTTACCAGAGCCTCAGATATTAACACCAAGTAAGGCATCCAGCACTTCCACTACCACGATAACATCATTTATATTTGCCAACATTCAAGGTATAAAAACACGCAAATCCAACAAAGTTCACTTTATAGATGGTCTCCTTCATGAGGCAAATGCAGTGTTTGCAGCCCTAACAGAAACCCACACAAAGGACTACCATGATGGTGAAATATGGATCTCAGAGTACAATCTTTTCAGATGTGATAGGAAACACCGGCTTCAGGGTGGGGTCAGCCTATACATCAAAGACACACTCATCTGTACTGAGCTGCTAAACACCTCAAATGATATGGTGGAAGTGCTGATAATCAAAATAGAGATTATAAATGTAGTTATTGTCCTTGTATATAAGTCACCGGAGGCAAACCCTCAGCAGTTTAAAGACCAACTAATGAAAGTAGAACACTGCTTGGAAAACCTCACAAATCCAGCTCCGAACATCATCCTGCTTGGGGACTTCAACCTACGGCACCTGAAATGGAAGCACCTGGCTAATACAGTAATATCAGAAAGAATACCAGGAAGTAGCCTTAATGAACAGGCACATGCAAATGACCTGCTACGGATGTGCGACAGGTTTGCCTTAAACCAGCAAATAGTAGAACCAACCAGGAAGGAGAACACGCTGGACCTCATTTTCACTAATAATGATGAATTGATCAGGAACATAATGATTACAAATACCTGTTACTCAGATCACAACTTAATTGAAGTTATGACAACCATGGGGAATAGACCTTCAAAACCAGTCCAGATTCCCGGTGGAGGAGATTTCAGCAAATTCAACTTCAATAATAAACAGATAAACTGGGAGCAAATAAACCAGGACTTCACAGAAATAAACTGGGAAGAACAGCTAGGAAATGCGAACCTGAACCAGTGCCTGGAAAAAATAAGCTCAGTAGCACTAGAAATATGTACAAACCGCATCCCCCTAAGAAAAAAGAGGAAGAGATGCAGATTGGAACGAGAACGTCGTTCCCTATATAGGCGAAGAAAACGAATCGCGGTACAACTTGAGAGTCGCACCCTATCTCAGGAACGGCGAAGAAGGTTAGGTAGCGAAATAGGAAAAATTGAACTCAAGCTACAAGAATCATACAAAACGCAGGAGAGGGAAAGAGAGCAAAAGGCCATCAGTGAAATAGAGAGAAACCCGAAATATTTTTTCTCCTATGCAAAATCAAGATCAAAAACCACATCTAGTATCGGGCCCCTGCGAAAGGAAGATGGAACTTTCACCGATGACAACAAAGAAATGAGCGAGCTACTGAGGAAGCAATACGACTCTGTCTTCAGCGAGCCATTAAACGCACTAAAGATCGATAACCCAAATGAATTTTTCATGGATATGATACCAACATCAAATCATATATCAGACGTCACCCTATCCCCACTGGATTTTGAAGAAGCCATAAACAGTATGCCTATGCACTCCGCACCAGGCCCGGATTCTTGGAACTCCATATTCATCAAGAACTGTAAAAAACCACTATCGCAGGCCCTTCACATTCTGTGGAGACAAAGCCTAGATACTGGCGTTATTCCTGATATACTAAAAACAGCAGAGATAGCACCACTTCATAAAGGAGGAAATAAGGCAGAGGCAAAAAATTACAGACCGATAGCACTAACATCGCACATCATAAAAATTTTTGAGAGAGTGCTAAGAAGTAAGATCACAAAATACATGGAATCACAGCATCTCCATAACCCCGGACAACATGGTTTCAGAACAGGGCGCTCTTGCCTGTCGCAGTTGCTGGACCACTATGATATGGCATTAGATGCTATGGAAGACAAACAAAACGCTGATGTAATTTACACAGATTTTGCAAAAGCTTTTGATAAATGTGACCATGGTGTTATTGCCCATAAAATGCGCTCAAAAGGAATTACCGGAAAAGTAGGCAGATGGATCTACAATTTCCTGACCAACAGAACCCAATGTGTAATAGTCAACAAAATAAAATCCAACCCGTCAACCGTTAAGAGCTCAGTCCCCCAGGGTACTGTGCTTGCTCCAGTACTTTTTCTCATCCTTATATCGGACATAGACAAGAACACAACCTATAGCACTGTATCATCCTTTGCAGATGACACTAGGATCTTCATGAGAGTAGGCAACATAGAGGACACGGCGAACCTCCAGTCAGATGTAGATCAGGTCTTTCTATGGGCTACAGAAAATAATATGGTGTTTAACGAAGACAAGTTCCAGCTCATGCGCTATGGAAAAAATGAAAATATAAAAACGGAAACCACGTACAAAACTCAGGCAAATCATAACATAGAACGAAAAGGCAATGTAAAGGATCTGGGTGTACTCATGTCGGAAGACCTTACCTTTAAAGAACACAATAAAGTAGCCGTCACAACTGCAAGAAAAATGACAGGTTGGATAACAAGAACTTTTCACACTAGAGATGCTATACCGATGATGACACTTTTCAAAACGCTTGTGCTCTCTAGAGTGGAGTACTGCTGCACAATGACAGCCCCTTTCACTGCTGGTGAAATTGCTGACCTGGAGAGCGTGCAGAGATCCTTTACTGCTAGAATCCACTCGGTAAAACATCTAAACTATTGGGACCGACTAAAGAGCCTAAATCTGTATTCCCTTGAGCGCAGGCGGGAGAGATACATAATAATTTACACGTGGAAAATATTAGAGGGGCTGGTCCCAAACCTGCACACAGAAATAACATCACATGAGACCAGAAGACATGGCAGGATGTGCAGAATACCCCCGTTGAAAAGCAGAGGTGCAACTGGTACTCTGAGAGAGAACTCTATCAACATCAGAGGCCCGAGACTGTTCAACACGCTTCCACTACACATAAGGGACATAACTGGCAAACCCCTCACAGTGTTCAAGAGAGAACTGGATAAGCACCTCCAAAGGATACCTGATCAACCAGGCTGTGACTCATACGTCAGGCTGCGAGCAGCCGCGTCCAACAGCCTGGTTGATCAGTCCAGCAACCAGGAGGCCTGGTCGATGACCGGGCCGCGGGGACGATAAGCCCCGGAAGCACCTCAAGGTATCCTCAAGGTAAGGAGTCAGATGACTGGAGGGAGGGCGGGAGTGGCTGGCTGGTACACGGCGGTCACTCCTCGTTACTTTTTGACTCATAATAGCTACTTAGTGGTTCGTTATAGTGAACAAAACATGCAGATACTTATATATAACCTGTGCTTATAGTGTAATAACCGACAAAGTATTTCTTCACTGATTGATGAACATAACTGAATCAACAATATGCACACCATATTTTTGAGTACAGCAATGATTCACTCATTTTATTATATAAATATATCAAACTACACACTATTGAATAATATTACAGCAAAAAAACTATGAAACATCAATCAGAGACATTGAAATAATTAGGTAATTATCTCTTTGTGGCAACTCTGGCCTGACAGCTGGCGAGCAACAGACCGCCTGGGATGCATGCTGAGTCAGCGCCTATAATTTGCCAGACTTCCCCGCCCTATAGCGGGCAATATATGGCACTTACGATTTTTTTTATTATTTTTCCCGTGATCAGTGAACACAAATTAACAGGTTAGGAAGAAAAATAATAATTTTTTTTTTCAAAATGACATGCGCCTGTGCGGATAGCAGGATATTAGACACCGAGCATGTTAAGGGTTAATGATATTTCATGTACCTGATAATTGTTTTGTTATTGTTACTGGCGGAGAATAAAACCATGTGGACGAAGATCGTTTCTCTTACAACAACCATTACACAGTTGTAGCTCTGAGCGTCACACTTGCAATTCTATGCTATCTACAATTTATTTAGATGATACATACTGTAGATGAATCGTTTCCTGTTTTCAGTGATGATACATCTGATATAAGTAGCCTAGATGAACAGTGTTAGTGGCTTCCAAGGTGGTGTTTTCCATAGATATTTTCAAGAATACCTGAATCTCTTTCTAACTGACGGATACTCTTTGAGGCTAGATGAATCTCTTTTTGACTGATGGACACTCATGAAGTAAGCTGAATCTCTTCCTGTGTGGGACCATACAAAGCGATCTTTTCAAGACTACCTTACAAATTGATCTTTTCCTATAATCTTTTCAATACTACCTTATGCTTTACAAGCTTGGCTGCATACAACCTACAAGTACTAAAGCCAAGGATGTATGTGAGTGTGTTATTTGCAAGCACACAGAATGAAGAAACAGGAAGCGAAAATTTATCTGTACCTCGTGCACTGAAAGCAAAGTCGCGCTGTGTACCATGGGCTACTTCGTTGATTATTACTCACTTCCGAAGTACTCAGTGTGTAATACAGTGTGTTACTGTGTAAATAGTGTGTGAAACTGTACATATTGTAATCATAGTGAATTTTTAACAGGTAATATTGCAACAATAAACATGTATTGTGGACACATCACTGGCATATGTATCACAGTTCCACGGAACATTATGAACATTCTACTGTATACATATTGTAAAGGACACAAATATGCATCATATACGATAAAAAAGCAAATAAAACCGCATTGGAAATACATAAAACAAGTAATTGAAAATATATTTGTGGCAACACCCTGTGCTTGAATGGCCCGCGCAACTGTGTCTGGGCGATTCACGCACGGGCGACCTGGCCCTGATGACGTCACAGCACACATTGTCCACGTCCCCACAGCCAAAGTGAGTGGAATTTGGCATTTATTTTTACATAGACATGTTCAGGGAAGGGAATTTATCATTTTATGAAGAAAAAAGAATTTTTTGGGAACACTTTATTTCATGCGCACCAGGGAATTTCACAATAAACTCGGCACAGCACAGTGGTTAACCCTCAAACCGCACATATCATATATAAATGATATCAGTGACAAAACCGAAACCGCGCACATCATTTATATATGATTTCGTGTCTAGCGCTATAATTTAAACGCCCCGCCTGGGATAGGGGCAGCTATAGTACAGCCACGACTGATAGTTGCCAGATGCCACCTAGAAAGAAAATCCAGCCCAACATTCTTGGGTGTGAGAGCGTCAGTATTGAGCAAGCCACCAAGGCTGGCACACGCAGCACGAGCTCACAGCACCGCTGTTCAGCTTGTGACCACAGCATCGCCTACAAATGCCAAAATATAAGTGATACTGCTATTATTTAGCAGTGATAGTATTACTGAAGCCCCTTGACTGTGATAAAACTCACCAGGATTCTGATAACAGCTTGATTGTGGAGATATTTAGCGCTGTGCTCGATGGAGGGAGGAGTACGGCTGTGGAGAGAGGGTTGTGGGCGTCGTCTTCTGACTGTGTGTGGCCACCATTTATTGACTGCACTCACCATACCAGCTTAGTGGTTCGCTATGGTGAACACAAATGTAGATACTTATATATAACGTGTGTATAGTGTGAGATAACAGCGAGAGGAGTAGGTTGGGAGCCGCCATTTTGGTGAGGGAGGAGCGTCGTCTGCACGACTTGGCATGTTGTTTACTGGTGGCCTCTATGGTCTTTGGGCACCATACCAGCTTATTTGTACAGGTATGGTCAATAAAACAGGTAGATACTTATATATAATGTGTGTATACAGCGTAATAACACCACAACCAATATTGTTGTAGGAGAAATATTAGTGCGTCTGGCCTTGAGGGTGGCCGCCGATCAGCTGACTGTGGAGTAGCTACGTCTTTGTGCCTTTACTCACCATACAAGCTTAGATGTACAGTTATGGTGAACAAAACATGTAAATACGTATATATATAACGTCTGTGTATAGTGAATAAATGCAAAAACAGTATTGTGGGAGGTAAATGAGGGTGAGTGAGGTGGTGTTGAGGGAGGGAGTGGCAGTGAGTGGCTTGCTGGTGTGTGGCGGCCACTCCTCGTTGCTTTTTGACTCACAAGACCAACTTAGTAGTTCGTTATGGTGAACAAAACATGCAGATACTTATATATAACCTGTGTATATAGTGTAACAACAGCAAAACTATTTGTTTATTGTTTTATGAACATAATAATTGAATCACTTATATGCACACCATAATTTTGAGTACAGCGATGGTTCACACATTTTATAATATAAATATACTACAATTCACTGTATGGAATAATATTACTGCAAAAAAGCTAAGAAAAAATCAATCAGAGACATTGAAATAATTAGGAAATAATATATTTGTGGCAACTACCGTCTGACAGCTCGGGCGGAGTAGACCTTGTCTGGCGAAGGCTCTGCCAACGCCCCTTTTTTGCCACACTTCCCTACCCTATTGCAGCTAAAATATGCCACCTACGATTTTTTTGTTATTTTTTCCGTGATCAGGGAACAAAAATAAACACTTCTATAAGACGAAAGAATTTTTTGGATTTTTTTTTGTTGCGCCTGTGGGTGTGAATTCCATTTGGGCCCCTAGCGGTTTGAGGGTTACGGCAAGCAGGGGATGGTTTGAGAAATTTAGAAAAAGTAGTAGTATTCATAGTGTTGTGAGAGTTGTGTGTTAAGAGTTGGTGAAGGAACACAGCGAAGAACTGACCACCAAAGAACTCCTACCCCTTCACAAATGGCAGCAACAAGAGGCAGCTGAGGAAAAATCTTCAGGGGAGGAGGAGACAGTAGAGAATGTACCTTCCTCAACAATTAGGAAGGGGTGTAGGCTGTGGGAAGAAATGCAAACTTTTGTTGAAACGACTCGCCCAGAGCAAGCTGTGGTAGGCCGCTACATTAACCTTTTTAATGACAATGCGATGCCTCACTACAGACAACAAAGGGAAAACAATTCTCTATGGATTGTTTTTTAGTGAGAAAATCAAGCAGTGAGCCACAAGCAGGTCCTAGTGGTATGAAGGCAAAACATACCAGAGAGTGTACTCCAGAGAAGTCATCACTGCCTGATGTTATAATGGAAGGTGACTCCCCTTTCCAAACACTAACACCTCTCCTCCTCCCCCCCCTCCTCACCGTCTTCCATATGCCAACAGGAGTCATGAATAAAGGTATGTAATAACGTGTATAAACTTTAATACTGAAGATTTGGGTGAATTAGGTGTAAAATTTATATTAAGTTAATTTTTTGGGGAGTCTGGAATGGATTAATTCAATTTTCATTATTTCTTATAGGGAAATTCACATTAGTTTACGAATATTCAGCTTACGAGCCATCTCTGAGAACAGATTAAATTCCTAGGCTGAGGTACCACAGTATTTGTAAATCCTACAGACGTGGACATAATGGCATTGCAGGTCTGGAATCAGGATGATAAATGTAAATGCCTACAGCCCACCAGCAAGCAACACATGGACAACGAAAAAATTGAATGACATACGATAGGTCCTCATAATTGTCATGAAATTATTGTAAATGCTGATAAAGATGAATCACAATTGTTAGTACTGGGGGATTTCAACTTTAACCCTTACACTGCTAAGGGGTCCTGGGGACATTTACACCCCTGTGCGCAAGAAAAAAAAAATTCAAAAAAATTTTTTCGTCTTCTAAACACGTTAATTTGTGTCCCCTGAGCACGGGAAAAATAACAAAAAAAATCGTAGGTCACATATTTTGGGCGCAATTGACCGAGGAAGTCTGGCAAAAAGTGGGCGTTGACAGATCGATCGTCAGGGCCAGTCAGCGTCACCCGCGCTGACAGATGGGAGTTGCCACAAAGATATTATTACCTAATTGTTTCAATGTCTCCGACTGATTTTTTTTATTTTTTTTTGCAGTAATATTATTCAATAGTGTGTATTGTAATATATTTATATAATAAAAGTGGTGAATAATCGCTATACTCAAAAGTATAGTGTGCATATTTGTGATTCTATTATTATGTTTATAAAACAATAAACAAACAGTTTTACTGCTATTACACTCTATACACAGGTTTTATGTAAGTATCTGCATGTTTTGGTCACCATAACGAACCACTAAGTTGGTATTG
>WNGS01098873.1:0-10922 GCA_020271785.1 Procambarus virginalis
TATATATATATGACAATGTCATATATATATATATATATATATATATATATATATATATATATATATAATATATATATATATATATATATATATATATATATATTTATACATATATAATACAAAAAATGTCAAATTTACGTACTTATTATTACATTACAAATATCCAAGGTTTTGAAGACACGTTTCTTCTTGCGCCCAACGAGTGAATACTGAGACCAGACCCCATAGGTCCCTATCCTCTTCATCATTCGTCTCACTGTGTCTCCACAGTTTGCACCGCCCATTAAAGACAGCATCTGGACCTGTTAAAATAATGCATAAGCTGTAAGGTAATAGAGAATAATATATATCTTTCAATCTCAACATTAGATTTTCTAATTTCCAACTGTAATAAATAAATACGATTTAACTATTTTCCTTCTTAACTATTACAAAAATCCACTAATTTGAGTAACTTTTGCTTTTGTTCTACTGGTACCTTAAACTAATAAAACAAAATTGGTACCACTGAACAATCAATTCTGTGCCCCCCCCACTCCTTCATCCCCCAAAAAACTAATCAAAAGACATGTACAAGGCTAAAAAAAATAAGCAACACTTACCATACTCTTTTTATATTCAATGTTACTTTTCAGCACGTGTGAAAGACTTTCTACCTCCTCAACAGTTTCAAGTGGGGATGGAAGAATGTCTTCCAGGATTGGTATATCTTCGTGTGTTTTGACCATACGGGTTTTTGTCATTTTGACAATATTCAGGATATCCCCTGATAAAAGTGTCAATTTTGACAGTTCCTTCATTACGTAATCCATTTTTTCTGTTACTGCAAAAGAAAAAAAAAGAAAAAGGCTTATTTATTTATTTATTTATTTATATACAAGAAGGTACATTGGGTTTGTGAGAATACATTGAATAGGACAGTATTACAATCTTGTAAAGCCACTAGTACGCGCAGCGTTTCGGGCAGGTCCTTAATCTAACAGATAATTTTAAGTAGGTAAGTTCTATCAGAATTGATAAATGATAACAAGTACATTGCAAGAGAAAAATGAGATGAGAGAGCTTTGTAAGTATATTAAAGTACATTGTTATATTAAAGCTCTGATTGATTACATTGACAGCTTGATGGGTAATTTAAAAGATTAATAGACACCATATAGCAGATTGACAGCACATATAAGACAGCAAAGATCACTATGGTAAAGATTTTCAGATTGGGTACATAAAGATTGGGAGACTGGGTAGCAATAGATACATATAAACAAGATTAATAAACACCATACAGCAGATTGACAGCACATATAAGAAGACAGCAATGATCACAATGGTGAAGATGTTCAAATTGGGAAACAAAGGTTGGGAGATTGGGTAGCAATAGATACAGTGAAATTTTAAGGCAAAAGGTGAAAAACTATGAAGATGAAATTAGGTACTTTTTAGTATTATTTATCATTTATTGATGATACTACCATCATCTACTTAGTTGCTTTACAAGAATGTAAAACTTCAAGTCTTTGCTCTCCCCCAATGTACTTTCTTGTATAAATAAAAAAAAATAAGAAAAAACACATAATAAATCGGTACTTACTAGATTTTTCGAAAGGAGAGCTGGCCACCAAATAATCATTCACATTTTCATCTCTATTACGTAGCAAAGAAGCAGGTCTACGGAAGCCTTTCCTGTTGAGATCGAAGCCTAGATCACTGGTTGTCTCTGAAATGAAATTATAAGTATTAAATTTAAAAACCAAATAATAAATATGATATTGCCCAATTACCGATATTTACCCAATAGTTTTAAATAGATAAAACTACAAATAGTAATTATTGAATTATTATATTAGCTTATAGCTTTTCTGAATGCATTAAAAAATTTTGTTTCAGACAATGAAGCAACAGCAAGAAAGGTATCAACTGTGTTCATCACCCTAAAGGCTGCTAAAAATATATATTACATTAAAATATCCATGCACAAGTATATGTTACTATCTGTGTATGTAAATGTTTCTCCAGTTACATAAAGCTTACCAGTTCTGTCTTGTCTCGGAGTTTGAGGGGAAGGTTTTGTACTGGGCCTGAACACCGAGGTGCTCATAGTCCTACATGATTCTGTCGGGGTGGAAGCGTATTAGCATTGTATAGAAAATATTTACCAAATAGTTTTAAATACATAAACCTACAAATACTAATTATTGAATTATTACATTAGCTTAAAGCTTTTCTTAATGCATTAAAACAATTTGTTTATTTTATTTTTATTTTATTATATTTCATTTTATTTATTTTGTTATTTTTTAAATTAAATTTCAGATAAATTCAAAGTTGCAGCATTTACCATGTAGATTATTCACAAAAAGCTTCAGTGTTTCAGGTTGGAAGGTTGATAAATTAACTCTCCCAGCCCCTTAAATAAGTTCCTTTGCTGAAAGTTAAAAAGAAAAACATCATACAAAAAGAAATAAAATGTTTTGAATTAAATTAAATTACCTGATTCCTGTATCATATTATTTTGATGTTCATCTAGAGTCAGCTTACACTCGGCAGTCTTTTGGGGCATGGAAACAGTTACTTTTCTTGGTGGTGAATCTTCACTGTCTGAAACAAAAACGTTTAATGCATTCAGAAAAGTAATTAACATATATCAATATATATTTATTAATATATTACCTAGCAAAATATGTTACCTAGTAAATAAGAGTACTTGTTCCAATAAGCCAATTATGTTTCATTTTTTTAACAATTATTTTGAATAACTCTAAACATTCATTCCTACATACCTCCATCCACATCGTCTGCTATTCTTCTGTATTTTGCTGCCCTATGGTGAAAACTTGTGTCTGTGTCACTTTCCATATTTGACGTTTCCTCTGCCTTTTTAAGGTGTTTCGGGCATGTTCCCAAGTACCTATAATGAAAATTAGAGTATATATAATTCATTATTACGAAACTTTGTATAACATCAAAACATTGAGAAATTGTTGATATAAACCATATGAATCAATGCTTGTATTTACTATCAATGGAAAAAATCTTGCTGATGTTGAAACGTCTCCATTTTGATGGGTCTGGCATTTCTCCTCTTTTGGCTTTCGATGTTTGGTTTTCACGTGGCCAATAGCCCACGTTTGATCCCTGGAAAGGGGACATATATTTGTTTGTTACACTGCCTATTTCAATGCATATATATATATATATAATATATATATATATATATATATATATATATATATAATATATATATATTATATATATGTCGTACCTAGTAGCCAGAATGCACGTCTCAGCCTACTATGCAAGGCCCGATTTGCCTAATAAGCCAAGTTTCATGAATTAATGTTTTTTCGACTACCTAACCTACCTAACCTAACCTAACTAACTTTTTCTTTTTCGGCTACCTAACCTAACCTAACCTATAAAGATAGGTTAGGTTAGGTTAGGTAGGGTTGGTTAGGTTCGGTCATATATCTACGTTATTTTAACTCCAATAAAATAAAATTGACCTCATACATAATGAAATGGGTAGCTTTATCATTTCATAAGAAAAAATTAGAAAAATATATTAATTCAGGAAAACTGGCTTATTAGGCAAATCTGGCCTTGCATAGTAGGCCAAAAAGTGAGTTCTGGCTACTAGGTACGACATATATATATATATATATATATATATATATATATATATATATATATATATAATATTATATAGTGGCACCTCAACTATACGATTGCCCCCGACTTACGATAATGTTCGAGTTCCAATATATATATATTATATATATATATATATATATATATATATATATATAATTATATATATATATATATATAATATAATATTTACATACATACATACAGAGAGAGAGAGAGAGAGAGAGAGATGGACACAGAGAACTGGAGACACACACATCCAGACAGACACACACACACACAGAATTATTATTAGGAGAACATAGACCCCACACAACCTATAAATTATGTGAGAAATCTTTAAGGAATTCTGATAAAGAAAGAGATCTAGGGGTGGTTCTAAATAGAAAACTATCACCTGAGGACCACATAAAGAACATTGTGTGAGGAGCCTATGTCACGCATTCCAACTTCATAATTGCTTTTAAATACATGGATGATGAAATACTAAAGAAATTGTTCACGACTTTAGTTAGGCCAAAGCTAGAATATGCAGCGGTTGTATGGTGCCCATATCTTAAGAAGCTCATCAACAAACTGGAAAAGGTGCAAAGACATGCTACTAAGTGGCTCCCAGAAATGAAGGGGCTGAACTTAGAGGTCATAGATTTAAACTAACTAAAGAAAGATGATGAAGAAATATAAGAAAAAACATTTTCACAGAGTTGTAGACGGTTAGAACAAGTTAAGTGAGAAGATTGTGGAGGCCAAAACCATCAGTAGTTTCAAAGTGTTATATGACAGTGCTGGGTAGACGGGACACCAAGAGCATAGCTCTCATCCTATAACTACACTTAAGTAATTACAGAGTACAGGTCTGTATACAGATGCCTGGTGCTGTATAGAGGCCTGGTACACTATAGAGGAAGAAGTAAGAGCTTATCTGACTTATTAGCTTATAAGCGTATAGAGCAAATCGTAGAGCTTAAAAAAGCAAAAGTAACACCAGTTCATAAAGGAGGCAGATATAAACAATTATAGACCAATATCAAATCTACCCATATTATCAAAACACAGTCTTCGACACCTGACCACGCCGTCACATTTAAACCATCACCAAGCCTACAAATACGTCAACATCAACCATCATTACACCGTCTAACATACTCTGTCAGATGTAACAACTAAATTTGTGAATTCAAGAACTAATCTATTGTATAACACAGTGTTAGTACGAGAAAAACGTTACTTACATTCGAAGCCGTGTTTTAAAATGGCGGGGATCTTGTTGTACTGCAGCTCCACACTGTGTGTTCGTTTGCGTATGATGAACGTGTGACAATTTACTACAACAATTATTTAATTATTCTTATTCTTTATTTTACTATTTTTAGGATACATGAAATTTCCAAATTATTTATACACAATAATATAAATGCATTGTCATACCCTTATATATTATGGAAAATACGATGCCATGAACGAAGTCAAAGTTAAGTCGAAGTCAAAGTCATTGGCTGAACGTATTAGTCATTTTTTTCTCACAAATGATAGGGGATAACAAAACCACATAGTATATAAGTATACAGTAAAGTAAATTTTATTCAGGAAAGTACATACATAGTTGATTTACAAACATAATGTTGGATATATAGATAGAGCTAGTGCGTACAATACCTAAAGCCACTATAGTACGCATAGCATTTCAGGCAACCGGGCAGTATATGTACCCTTACTCAAATCTCTGAATATGTTAGATATTAAGTCCCTGCACATTCTCTCATTTGTATTTTATATATATAAAACGCTGAACTGTAATGTCAATCCTGACCTTAAAAGCTTCCTAGAAGGTTGTAACAGATCCCATGAGCACCACACCAGAAACAAATACCTATTTGATATTCCAAGAGTACGACTTAGTCAAACTAGAAATGCTTTACAAATCAAGGGACCTCGAATGTGGAATGACCTTCCCAATTATGTTAAAGACTGTACCTCTCTGAACCAGTTTAAGATAAAAACTAAGTACTACCTAATTAACTCAATGTAACCTACCTAACCCCCAAAATGTCAATCCATATCTTCTGTTTTAAACAATGCTGTTTTGTTGAACAAATTGTATTTTTACTCTTTTTCTGCCATGTTTCCCCCCCCCCCTTTTTCCCTTTTTTCTTGTTTTTTCTCAACACAATTTATACTTTAATTATGCGGATCAGGACATCACCTGATCAAACACATCAAACATCGTTTGACCACCATCAAACACACACATTTCGTGTGTGTTTGCCGCTCACTGATATGTTCCAGCGTTGTTTTATATTTGGTGCTATTCTATCTTACGCTTTGTTGCTCTTTTTTACCTACGGGCTCATAGAACATTCTATTGCGAACACATTGACACAAAAATGAATGACGTACATAGAATAATAATGTCACGACAGTGAAATAATTATAAACTTTCAAATCTCTGTATCGCACGTGTGTCGTAGCGTCACTGATACTGGGTAACAGTTCCGCCATTTCCCACACTCTTGCGGGTGGGCCGCAACCATTATTCTACGTTTATATTCATATCACCGTGTTGGGAATTTCATTGCGAGTCCATTGATACCAAAATTAACGCTGTAGAACAACTGTGGAAGTGATAACAATCCCAAGAGTAAAAACATTTTGTTGCTGTTGGGCGCTCATGGCGAGTCATCTCCGTAGTTATTTATTTGGTGCTGGTATCCCTATACCTTTCGTGACCTTTTTTACTAATGTTCTTCTAGAGAATTGTATTGCGAACACGTTGGTACCAAAATGAAATACGTAGCTAGAGAACTAAGGTCAGGAGAGTAAAAAGAGTATACACATTTTCGTTTTGACGCTTAAGGGACATCCCATCGTCATCCCTTCACCTTCGTGTGGTCTGGTCAACATACTTTAGCCAGGTTATTGTGACTCATCGCCTGCATAGAAACTGTAATTGTGGTTGATCTCGAACCCATTGATAATGTGACGATCGACGACTCGACGAATGGTCGATCTCGAATGTGACGACTTATAATGAATTTTGTAACTATATCATCAAGATTGTAACCAGTTTAGCTAAATGTATTGTGGGGTTCAGTCCCTAAGCCCATATATGTGCCTCTGTAACCATTTAGGTTACAGGGCAAAAACATAAGAACAAAGGTAACTGCAGAAGGCCTATTGGCCCATACCAGGCAGCTCCTATCTATAACCACCCAATCCTACTAATATACATGTCTAACCCGCGCTTGAAACAATCGAGGCAGCCCACCTCCACTACTATGAAGTTCGAAAAATAATTCCTCCACCACTATGAAGTTGAAAAAAATTAACTCTGAAGTTCGTATAGCAGGTTAAGCAAAGGCAAATCCTAAAGTTTTTTTCAGTTATATTGAACAAAGGTTAGGAAAAGGATAGGTCCATTAAAGACCAAGACAGATCATATATTGGATTTTCGATTTTTGATATTTTGATATTTTTTGATATTCGATTTTTGTATCATCGGCAAATTTGCAAATGCTGCTACTCAAACCTTAATCTAAAATATTTATATTTATTATAAACAACAGAGGTCCCAGTCCAGAGGCTTGAGGCACTCAGCTTACAACATTTTTCCACTCTTATAACCACCCAAGCCCACTCATATACATGTCGAACCCACGTTTGAAACAATCAATCCACGTTTGGCGGTAATTTGTTCCACAAATCAACAACCCTGTTACCGAACCAGTATTTTCCCAGGTCTTTCCTAAATCTAAACTTATGCAATTTATACCCATTATTTCGTCTGGTGCTGATACTTTTAATATCCCATTTGTTATGTCCATTCATCAACTTGTAAACCTCTATCATGTCACACCTAACTCTTCGCCTTTTCAGTGAATGCAATTGGGGAATTAACTTTGTTAATTAACTATGCTGGATACGTTCAAGTGAATTTATATCAATTCTATAGTACGGCGACTAAAACTGAACTGCATAATCAAAATGGGGCCTAACCAAAGCAACAAATTGATTGATTGATAAGAATTAAGCCACCCAAGAGACAGCACGGGAATGAAGAGCTTTAAAGAGCAAGCTATAGCTGAAGAACAAAACCAGGTGTCTTGTTATTAACCCTTCGATTAATAAATCCTAGTGTACTATTTGCCTTATTACGAACATTCATGCATTGATCTTTTGGTTTAAATTCTTACTAATCATAACTCCAAGTTCCCTTTCGAAATACCCGACTTTGCAATCACAACACCATCTATCTCGTATCTTGTAACTCTATCATATATCATTACCTAACCTCAAAACTTTCCATTTATCAGCATTGAACTGCATCTGTCAACCTTTTGCCCATTTCAAAACTCTATTTAGATCAACTTGAAGAGATAGTGAGTCTTCTTCTGTGTTATTTCCCTACCGATTTTTGTATCATCGGCAAATTTGCAAATGTTGTTACTCAAACCTGAATCTAAATCATTTATATATACAGTATTATAAACAACAGAGGTCCCAGGACAGAGCCTTGAGGTACTCAACCTACAACATTTTCAAACTCTGATTTAACCCCATTTATACTAACTCTGTTGAGCGTTGAACATTTATACATCAACTCTGTTGATGTGAGCACTTAATTGGCGGTCAGTGGTGGCGCTTAATTCTTAAAAAGCAATATATACGCTCGATCGTGATTTAGTTTAGTATGCGGTTTAAAGAAAAAAGAGCATATCAATGTTATATCACAGAAAACGAATTTATCATAAACTCATGTATTTGTCTTATCATATGGAAATGCATTCATATTTATAAAATAACAATATGAATAGCAAAATTTCTGTAAATCCCCTACCATGTTGGAATCTGTGGAAATTAATGAGCAAATGTGCTGGCTGAAGGCCCTGAAGGAAACCACATTGGTTTCATTTTGGATACAAATGTCCATGGAGATTCAGAATGGAAATTAATTATAGTTGAACCTGCAGAGAGGAGTTTAAGAATCTGTGGTGAGAGTGATGGACACAGCCTTCACAATTATACTTCAGAGAATGTAAACATCTAAGAGTCATTAGAAATATGTGTTGAATAATAAACCATACAATGTTTGAGTTCGGGAAAACGCCATTTGTCATATATACTAGCTGTTCTTAAAGATTCACCCATTTTGCAACAGCAAGATAACTATAAGATTTTAAGGGTTGACGAATGTTAATCTTCTTGTTTGATAAACTGTGCACTCGAGACATAGTTAATAAGAACACGCCAATATAAGACAACAAAACGTTTTCAGATTCTTTCACACCACTTTCCAGCAACTTTTATAATTTATATAAATTATTTTAGGGAATAATACATAAATTATACATTTAAGCATGATATTAGTGTTTAGTGGAATGCATAACGAGTCAAATTGTGTTAAAAAGAGCGATTTTTTGTAAATTTGGAAAACTACTTTTTTCTGATCATATATATAAGTAAATGGATTGTGAAGGTTTCACTCAGCAAATAAATATCATTCACAATTTATTAATGAATTTTACAAAAAACACCATAAATTTTATATTTAAACATGTAAAAACTATTTGTAATACATTAGGAACAAAATAATTGTAGAAAAACAATTTATTATAAAACCTATGTGTTTGGATTTTTTGATTAAAAGTTTCTCAAAGGCTCTCCTGCACCATTCTCAATGTAAATCATTCCCACGCCTATGGGAAGAGATAGACGAACGTTTTCTAGATGATTTGTGTTTGCTGGGTAATGTGGTGGTGGTGGTAGTGTTGGTGGTGGTAGTGTTTGGTGGTGGTGGTGGTGGTGGTGGTAGTGTGTGGTGGTGGTAGTGTATGGTGGTGGTAGTGTGTAGTGGTAGTGTGTGGTGGTTGTAGTGTGTAATGGTGGTAGTGTGTGGTGTTGGTGGGATGTGTGGTGGTAGTGTGTCGCGGTGGTAGTGTGTGGTGGTGGTAGTGCATGCGGTGGTATTGTGTGGTGGTGGAAGTGTGTGATGGTGGTAGTGTGTGGTGGTGGTAATGTGTGGTGGAGGTAGTGTGGGGTGGTAGTGTGTGGTGGTGATAGTGTGTTGTGGTGGTAGTGTGTGGTGGTAGTAGTGTATGGTGGTGGTAGTGTGTGGTGGTGTTAGTGTGTGGTGGTAGTGTGTTGTGATGGTAGTGTGTGGTGGTAGTGTGTGGTGGTGGCAGTGTGTGTAGTGGTAGTGTGTGGTGATGGTAGTGTGTGGTGGTGGTAGTGTGTTGGTGGTAGTGTGTGTTAGTGGCAGTGTGTGTGGGGGTAGTGTGTGGTGGTGGTAGCGTGTGTGGTGGTGGTAGTGTGTAGTGGTGGTAGTGTGTAGTAGTGCTAGTGTGTGGTGGTGGTAGTGTGTGGGGGAAGTGTGTGGTGGTGGTCGTGCATGGTGGTGGTAGTGTGTGGTGGTGGTAGTGTGTGGTGGATGTAGTGTGTGGTGGTGGTACTGTGTGAAGTGGTAGTGTGTGGTGGTGGTAGTGTATGGTGGTGGCAGTGTGTGGAGGTGGTAGTGTGTGTGGTGGTAGTGTGTGTGGTGGTAGTGTGTGTGGTGGTAGTGTGTTATGGGTGAAGTGTGTGGTGGTGGTGGTAGTGTGTGGTGGTGGTAGTGTGTGTTGGTGGAAGTGTGTGGAGGTAGTGTGTGGTGGTGGTAGTGTGTGGTGGTGGTAGTGTGGTGGTGGTGGTAGTGTGTGGTGGTAGTGTGTGGTGGAAGTATGTGGAGGTGGTAGTGTGTGTAGTGGTTTGGTATTGTGTGGTGTTGGTAGTGTGTGGTAGTGGTAGTGTGTGGTGGTAGTGTGGGTTGGTATTAGTGTGTGTGGTGGTGGTAGTGTGTGGTGTTAGTAGAATGTGGTGGTATTTGTGTGTGGTGGTGGTAGTATGGTGGTGGTAGTGTGTGTGTTGGCGGTAGTGTGTGGTGGTGGTGGTAGTGTGTGGTGATTAAAGTGTGTGGTGGTGGTAGTGTGTAGTGGTAGTGTGTGGTGAAAGTGTGTGGAGGTAGTGTGTGGAAGTAGTGTGTGGTGGAAGTGTGTGTGGTGGTGGTAGTGTGTGGTGGTAGTATGTGGAGGTGGTGGTGGTGGTGGTGTATGGTGGTGGTGGTAGTGTTTGGTGGTGGTGGTGGTAGTGTGTTGTGTTAGTGGTGTTAGTGTTTGGTGGTGGTGGTGGTGGTAGTGTGTGGTGGTGGTGTGTGGTGGTGGTGGTAGTGTGTGGTGGTGGAGATAGTGTGTGGTGGTGGTAGTGTGTGGTGGTGGTAGTGTGTAGTGGTTGTGTGTGGTGAAAGTGTG
>WNGS01098874.1:5436-18944 GCA_020271785.1 Procambarus virginalis
AACCTGTGCATCTCTGCTGTTCAAACGTCCGTGTTGGTGTTTTTGCATATCAGACTGCATGGGCTGTTGTGTCTGTCACTTGTGTTGTAAGATTCTGTTGTTCTCGGGTGGTCATGCTTCTTGCAGTTGCGTTTGTAAATGTCGATGTTCTGGTGTCGTGACTTCCCGACTGTTGTTGGAAGTCTGTATGTCCATGATGCGTTGTTTGTCCTCTTGTGCTTCGTCTTGCCTCAGACTGTCTATTTGTTGTGAAACTGTGGTTGCTGCACGATCTTGTCCATTATCACACAAGCGATTTCTTGAGTCTGTCGCTGTGAGGCGTTCTGCGTCATCTGTAGGCAATCGATAAGTCTCTGCATGATCTTCATGATGTTTTTCAGCTGGACCTCGGTAAATCTGTATATCTGGGTGGCGATTCCGAAAGTAATTGTTTTTTGCCCTTTTGCATTTGTTGTATTTCTGCAGTACCTTTGTGTATTTTCTGATTTGGAATTAATAGATTCAGGAAATTTTGCTCTGTGAGTGCGTGTGTCTGTTGCGGCTGTGCACGAATGTTCCAGATGTTGGTGTTGGTGTATGTGGTGCTGGTCTGTGTGTGTATCCTGGCCTGAGCTGTCTGCACTTTTCTTTCCGTGCAGAGCAGGTTGTGCTCCAGGCATGATGTTTGCCTCCACAATTTGGACATTTGCTGTTGTGGCCTGGTTTGCCTTGTGCTTGGCTATGCAGTCTTTGGTTGGATGTCTCAGGCTGCACACTCCGCATCTCTCCTGTCTGGTGCTGCGTGACTGATGGTGGCCGTATTTCTGACACCTGAAGCAGCGCAGGGGTATGGTCTCTGTCGGTATGTTCCCCAATTTCCAAGACTGAACGTTTCTGGCACACGTCCCATGACGATCACCAGAACTTGATGTGTCGCTGCCTTGTCCACTTTTGTGCGGCATCGTTCCGCATTCAGGATTTGCTTGTGTTCGAGTACTGGATCCAGGGGAAAGTCGATTGGGTATCCCAAAAGCATGACTCGTGTGCGTCTTTCCGAAGGGTCCAGCTTTTCCAAGCATACAGGTTTCCCTTGCAGGACCCGTACTTTTTCTAAGTAATTTGGAGTCTGTTGGTCTTGTGGTGCTATTATTATTTCTCCTTTCAGGTTGACTGTAATGGAAAGTTTGAGCTCTGGTTGTTCTTTTTCCATTGCCGTGACTACTCCATATGCTGCAGGAAAGTGGTCTGTCTGCATTATCTTGAATTTTGGAAGAAGTGCAGAGGCTGGCGATGTCTGGTGTGAGACTGGTGGTGTCCTCTCCTGTCTCATACTGTTGTCCTTTGGCTGGGTTGTGGAGAGAGGTACAGTGTCTGACACTGGCTGGTGTGAGACTGGTGGTGTCATCTCCTGTCTCATACTGTTGTCCTGTGGCTCTGTTGTGGACAGAGAAGCATTGTCTGACACTGGCTGGAGTGTGACTGATGCTGCCCCCTCTAGGTCCATTACGTCTGCTGCCTTGCTGGTAGAGGCACGTGGCGAAGCCTCGAGAGCAGTTTTCTTCGGTGCCTGCTGCACATCGGTCCACCGTCCCTCCTCGTCTGAAGGCTGCCAACATTTCCTCTTTCTCTTAGCCTTCCCCATGACTCTCTCCACGTAGTGAGGACCGAATCACTGCCCTACCTAATGCCTGAGACACTCCTAGGCCTGGAGAAATTCATTCCCCTCCAACGGAGGTCGTAGAATGATTCCCCCAGGTGGAATCAGGGATACCTAACACCTAAACGAGCTGTTGGTCAACCTTTCCCTGTCAGGCTCACTACACCTAAAGTGCTCCCTTGTGGCAATGCCCGAGGGATATCGCCTCGACCTTCAGGGTAGGACTCTAAGTGACCTGGTCAGTGATACGGTCCTAAAAAAAAAGAAAAAAAAAAGTGCGGTACGAGAGTTAGGGTCGCCTGCGTACTGGGGTGCGCAGAAAACCAGTCAGCTGGACAGCAGGTAATCAACAACGTTGCTTTACCGTCAATTGTAGGCGAAATTGGAATCGTTTGCCTCAAAACAAGATATGGTCTGGGTCTTGGAGTACAGATGTAGTGTTCCTCACAAAATCGTGATGAATAGAGCTGATGGGTGCACAGAATCGTGAGTTTTCCGGGAACAAATCCGTGTGCGGCCAGCTTGATATGGCGCCGGCAGCGAATCATTTATTTAGTAAGCGTGCATGTTGCTATTATGTGCAACAGATGGCGCTAATTTCAAAAACGCATGTTTTTTACCTGTCAGAGGGTTGGCATCTATATAGTAGGTATATAAAAAGATGCGCCTATTTGAATACAACGTTGTGTCAAAATTTCAAAGCAATCGGCAAAGAACTTCGAAGATTATAGCATGTGATGATCTTATGTCCAACAGATGGCGCAGTTAAAAAAAAAAACATGTTTTTTTCCTGTCACAGGTGAGTTATGAATATAGTAGATGTATAAAATGACTTTGAAATTTTCACTCAACATTCCATTCGAACATCCAAAAAACCTGCCTATCTGTACAGGTTATTCGCACCGGAACATTCAAATGGAATTCGTGACATATTTAGTATAGCCTACATGTTGCTATTATGTGCAACAGATGGCGCTGTTTTTCAAAAATGCATGTTTTTAACTATCACAGAAGTGGCATCTGTATAGTAGGTATATAAAAAGACGCGAATTTGCGAATTAAACGTTGTGTCAGAATTTCAAAGCAATCGGTGAAGAACTTTGGGAGACTACAGCAGTCTTTCCTGTAGACATGTATTATTAAATATGACCGAAAAAGTAAGATTAATAATTCTAACAAGAATTTTCTCGATCTTCCTTATGTTTCTTTTTACTGTTGATGGTAAATGAAAAATCAATTCTCCAAAATTCATTTTTATTTCTAGTCTGACGCGACACTTGAGCGTGTTTCGTAAAACTTATTACATTTTCAAAGACTTTAGTTTACACACACACACAACTATAACTGAACAGCATTGGCTGTTTTATACCTGCATTTGGGTGAGGTGATGTAATACAATAGTTTTGGATGAGGTGAAAAAAAAACTTTCAACAGAACACAGAACACGGAACAATGGGTATAAGCTAAAGGGAAGAATATATCTGTAACTGCAGACGGCCTATTGGCCCATATTTTTTGATGCTTCTATATTGGAGCGGAGTCTTGAAGTGGGTAGAATATAGTTGTGCATTAATTGGCTGTTGATTGCTGGTCTTGACTTCTTAATGTGTAGTGCCTCGCAGATGTCAAGCCGCTTGCTGTCGCTGTATCTATCAATGACTTCTGTGTTGTTTGCTAATATTTCTCTGGTGATGGTTTGGTTGTGGGAAGAGATTATATGTTCCTTAATGGAGCCCTGTTGCTTATGCATCGTTAAATGCCTGGAAAGAGATGTTGTCTTGCCTATATACTGAGTTTTTTGAGGCTTACAGTCCCCAAGATGGCATTTGAAGGCATAGACTACGTTGGTCTCTTTTAGAGCGTTCTGCTCAGTGTCTGGAGAGTTTCTCATGAGTAGGCTGGCCGTTTTCTTGGTTTTATAGTAAATCGTCAGTTGTATCTTCTGATTTTTGTCTGTAGGGATAACATTTCAATTAACAATATCTTTCAAGACCCTTTCCTCCGTTTTATGAGCTGTATAAAAGAAGTTCCTGTAAAATAGTCTAATAGGGGGTATAGGTGTTGTATTAGTTGTCTCTTCAGTGGTTGCATGGCGTTTCACTTTCCTTCTTATGATGTCTTCAACGAAACCATTGGAGAAGCCGTTTTTGACTAGGATCTGCCTTACCCTATAGAGTTCTTCGTCGACTTGCTTCCATTCTGAGCTGTGGCTGAGAGCACGGCCGACATAAGCGTTAACAACACTCCTCTTGTACCTGGCTGGGCAGTCACTGTTGGCATTTAGTCACATTCCTATGTTTGTTTCCTTAGTGTAGACTGCAGTGTGGAAACCTCCGCTCCTTTCTATGAATGTTACATCTAGAAAGGGCAGCTTCTGATCCTTCTCCATCTCGTAAGTGAAACGAAACAGAGAATTCTGCTCAAATGCCTCCTTCAGCTCTTGCAGATGTCTGACATCAGGTACCTGTGTAAAAATGTCGTCAACATACCTGCAGTATATGAATTTTGGAGAATTGATTATTCATTTACCAACAACAGTAAAAAGAAACATAAGGAAGGTCGAGAAAATTCGTGTTAGAATTATTAATCTTACTTTTTCGGTCATATTTAATAATAAATACATATATAAAATATTGTGACGGTAAAGTAGTGGAGTATGGTGGTCGGCAGTCTTCCACTGGCAGATGTTAAGGCCAGGCCACATATAAAAACAAAAAGTAAAAAAAAAGGAAAAAAAAAGAATGACTGCGTGTTTGATAATCTGTGGTAAGGTAAGGGAAGAGACATAAAACACAATAATAAACAATGCTCTTTAATAACACTAAGAAACAAATTGAAATAAAGGCAAAATCTTGGCTTAATGGTGCAGAACAACAAGTGGAAAAATAACTGAACATAAAACTGAATTACGTTAAAGGGAGGAGAAGTGACATAAATAACAAGTAAAATAATATTAGTGCTGGGAATATATGCGCTAGCTATAAACCTCTATTTGATCACACGAGGTGAGTCAACTTAGGTGTTCATAGCATGAGCACTGGATATATTCTGGTGAGAGAATGGCTGGGCGGTCTGACAATGGCTAGCGAGGAATGTGATTGGCGTGGAGCTGGAGTGGTGTGTTGGTTAGCGGCCAATGAGAACGCAGGGCGTCCAGTAACAAGCAGTTTGTCTGGGACTGTAGCCGTCGGCGCGACCAGGTGTGCAGAAGTGGGGGGAAGGAGGGAGTTGCAGGTGCGTGTGGCTGTCTTGATATATACGTTAAGCCACTATAAAACGTATCTTGCATATTGTTGAGAATGGGACGATGGGAAGATATAGCAGGCTAAATCTCTGGGAAGAGATTATCGTCACAACTCTCCCCCGAAGCCTGCGGTTCTGGTAGAGTCACGTTCACGGGAGGTAGAGTGGGAGGTGGAGCTGCCTCTACCTCATGCACTCTGGAGAGGGCGTCAGCGATGATGTTATCAGGCCCCTTGATGTAGCAGATCTTTAAATTGAAGCCTTGAAGATATAAAGCCCATCGCAGCAGACGTTGGTTATTAAATTGGGCTTGATGTAGGAATCTCAGAGGGTTGTGGTCCGAATAGATGGTAGTGGACCTAGCACCGTGCAGATATGGTGCAAAGTGTTGTAAGCTCAGGACGATGGAGAGGAGTTCCTTCTCTATAGTACTGTAGTTTTTCTGATGAGGCTTCAACTTGCAACTGTAGTAGCTGACAGGTAGAACCTCCTCGCCTCGCTGCTGCATTAAGACACTTCCGATGCCGGTACCACTGGCGTCGACATGGAGGATGAAAGGCTTCTTGATATCTGGTGAGGCGAGAATAGGATTAGAACAGAGGAGGAATTTGAGTTGTTCGAAGGCAACGGTTTGCTCCCTGGTCCAATTATACCGTTGCTTGGGACTGGTTAAGGTGATTAAGGGGGTTGCAACAGTGCTAAAATTCTTCACAAACCTACGGTAATAGGAAGCAAGACCAAGGAAGCGCAGGAGCTGCTTCCTGGTAGTAGGCTGTGGATACTGTTGGATTGCTTGAATGTGGATATTTAACGGAGCCAGGCTGCCACTCCCTATAACATGACCCAGGTACCGCACTTTACCTTTCGCGAAGGTGGACTTGCCCAGATTGATGGTGAGGCCGGCTTTCAGGAGCTTGTAGAACAATCGTTGTAGCTGGAGCAGGTGTTCGCTCCAGGTGTTGGATGCTACCACGATATCATCCAAATAGGCGTAGGTGTTGTCCAAGCCCTGGATGACGCGGTTGACAGCTCTCTGAAAGGTGGCCGGGGCATTGCAGAGTCCAAAGGGAAGGCGATTGTACCTGAAAAGCCCGAACGGGGTTATAAAGGCAGACAGTTCTTTAGCTCGCTCCGTTAAACTCACCTGGTAATAGCCCTTGAGTAAGTCTACCTGAGACAGGTAGCGGGCATTACCAATGGCATCAAGTATGTCGTCTATCCTAGGTATTGGGTAGGCGTCCTTCACTGTGACCCGGTTCAACTTCCTATAATCCGTGCAAAGACGGATTTTGCCGTGAGGTTTGGGTACCAGGATGCATGGTGAGGCCCAGGGGGACTCACAGGGGGTAGCCAGTCCATGGTCCAAGAGATACTGTACCTCAGCACGCATGACTTCCGTTTTGCTAGGGCTGATTCGGTAGAACGGTTGGCGAATCGGCTGGGTGTCAGGTAGCAGTTGGATGTCGTGCCGAGTCACAGTACACTCTTGGGGATCATCTCGAAACAACTCCTGATGTTCTCTGATGAGTTTGATGAGTGAAGCACTATTATCGTCCTGAAAATGATTGTGAAGGTCAGTAAGGATTTCCGAATTAGAAAGCGCTGTCTCAGTGTCAGTGTTTTCGGAAGGAGAAGCAGGGAAGGTCTCACTGTGGCTGTATGGACCTGTAAATGAGGTGAAATTGGTTAACACAGTGGGAGGAACCCCATGATAGGGCTTGAGTAGATTGATGTGGCACAGCTGGGTCTTCCGCCGCCTATCGGGGGTCTCGAGAACGTAGTTGAAGTTGTTCCGGCACTCCTTAACACGGTAGGGTCCTGAGAACCTGTTCTGTAAAGGAGAACCTGGGATAGGGAAATAGGCAAGAACTAAGTCTCCGGTTTAAACTTCCTTACTTGGCAGTGCTGGTCGTAACGAGTCTTCATCCTCTCCTGGGCTTTCTGTAGGTTGTTGCTAGCAAAGGAATGGACCCTCTCTAGAATGTGTCGGAGGTTTTGAAGATACTGGGGCACATTCTGATGCTCACTGAAGGTGGCATCACGTAGAGAATCCTTGAAAGCCTTGAGAGGTGTACGGCACTTACGTCCGTAGAGCATCTCATAAGGAGATACTCCTAGTGACTCGTTGGGAAGACTTCTGAAAATACACATGATGAGATCAATTTGCCTATCCCAATCCTTTGAGGTCTCATTACAAAACTTTTTTAAGAGTGCCTTGATGGTCTGATGACTACGCTCGAGAGAACCCTGTGAAGCAGGATGATAGGGGCTGGACAGTACCTGTTTGATGTTGAACTCCTCCAGAGTCCGTTTGAAGAGATCACTGGTGAAGTTGGTGCCACAGTCGCTCTGAATCTCCCTCGGAAATCCATACTGGGTGAAGATTTTCAGTAGATTCTTCACCACTGTAGCAGCCGTAATATTTTTCACTGGAACTGCTATCGGAAATCTGGTGGTAGGACACAGGATGGTTAAGATATAGGCGTTGCCTGCACTGGTCCGAGGCAAAGGACCAACACAGTCAATAATAAGTTTGTGGAACGGTTCCTCAGGCACCTGGATGGGTATCAGTGGTGCTCTGGGAATGGAAACGTTCGGTTTCCCGGCTAACTGACACACGTGGCACAGTTGACATGATTCTTGACGTCGTTTACCATACCTGGCCAGTAGTAGTCTTGTCGAATTCCATGGTAAGTCTTGTTGAACCCGTAGTGTGACAATGCTCCGTGGGCCAGGTGTAGAATCGTGGGCCGCAGGCTGGTAGGAATCACTAGTTGTTCAACGTCTGCCCAATCGTCCTCGTCCTTCAGTTTACTGGGTCTATACCTGCGATAGAGTAATTCGTTCTCCATAAAGAACCCAGGAACACTGTCGGATTGGGTTTCAGCCTGAAAGAATAATGGTGTCAAGGTAAGATCATCTCTCTGTAACTTACGGAACTCCAAAGCGGTCAGATTAGGGGGTAGTTTCGAAGGGTCCTGAGGGACAGCGGTAGCAGTAGAGTCAGCTGGCTGTGGTCGTGCAGCTTGAGCACGGGTGGTCACCATAACAGGAGGAGAACCTTCATCACTCTCTTGAACCTTTGCTGGAACATGCTCAAAAATCGGGTTATCCAACACAGAGTTGCTTACCTCGGATATGTCCTTGACGATCAGGTTGTTTGGTTGTTGGTCTTCTGCCAAGTCGTTGCCCAGGAGAAGTTGCACTCCAGGCATGGGAAAAGGCTTTTCCCTGACGGCGACTTGGACTTCACCGGTCACGAAGGGACAATCTAGGTAAACTCTGGCAAGAGGATAAGGAGTTGTAGCAGTAAGGTCAGTGATGAATACAGTCTCTCCTGTGTAGGCGACGTTGGGCACAGCTGATTTCAAGACGATCGATTGTAGAGCCGCTGTGTCCCGCAGGATCTTAAGTCCAAAACGTCCCTCTGAATCTGAACCGTGGGTAGAGATAGTTCCTGGATATAGATGCTTGCTAAAGAGAGAGAGATCATTAGCATGAACACCAACATTCATTACAGGCTTACCGGACTTAGGGTGAGTAGGTTTAGACTTAGGAGGTTCGATGTTACCTTTAGATTGGGACTTACCACATTTCTCAATGGTATGTCCATATAGTCGACAATACCTGCAGTACAGTTGAGAGGTACCTTGATCTGGGCTCGCTTTCTCGTAACTGTACCAAGACTTCTTACTGGTAGGTTCTGGTGTCAGCCGGTGGATGAGGCTGTAAGTGTCAGCTGACTTCGCGCACTTCACCAAATCGGTCTCTTCTTTGTCTGCTAAGTATAGGCGGACAGGAGGAGGTACACGTCTCAAAAATTCTTCAACCAGTATGAGGTTGACAAGCTCTGGAAAAGTAGAGACATGTGCTGCCTCCAGCCATTTCATGAAATATCTCCGTTTGGTGTTAGCAAATTCTAAGAAGGTGGTGGTACTTGCCTTGACGTAGTCACGGAACTTTCGTCGATAGCTTTCGGTGGAGAGAAGGTAGGCGTCCAACACAGCTTGCTTCAAGGTGGTGTAGTCGTTTTCTGATGCCAAAGTGCTGAGTGTGACTGCTGCTCTACCTGTTAAATGTACTCGGAGAAGGGTAGCCCATTGGTCGTCAGGCCAACTAAGTTGATTAGCAAGGGTCTCAAAAGTAGTGAAGAACACATCAACCTCCGTTTCTATGAACGGGGGCATTAACTTACTTGCATGGGAGACATTGAAACTGGGAGGAAGACTAGCTGCAGCTTGTTGGAGTTGAGCTTGGTGTGCAGCGTCCCTCGTGAGTTCTCGGTCACGACAGTCTAGAGCTGTTTCTGCCTGCCGTTTGTCGTGTTCACGTTGCATTTCGAGTTGTCGTTGTCTTACTTCAAGTTGTACCTTTTCACGCTCTTTGAATAAGGCCAACTCACGTTCACTTTCTTCTCTCTTCAGTGCGGCCTCTCGCTCTTGAGGCGGATTTCTTCTTGTTTGAACTGGAGCTCGCGTTCTTGTTCTTCCTTTCTGATGGCAGCTTCACGCTTGTTCTTCCTTTCTGATGGCAGCTGCTTCTTTTGTTGCTCCCGCTCGATCTTAGCAAGTTCTAATTTGAGCTTTATTGCTGTCAAGTCATGTTTATCTGAAATAGTGTATTGTTCATGAGTATCAGAATCTATCTTCCCTTCATCCAAAAGATAATCTAAAATTATATTATTTATGGCATATTTGTTGGCGCCAGGTGGAACTTCCAATTGATACTCGTGTGCAAGAGTTATCAATTCGACCCTTTTAGCGTGACGCAATTTCTCTATTTCACCTTCTGGATCTGCCTTGAAAGCTTGTAGGCGAAACATTGTGAAAATATAGCAAAATAAAGGAGACACGAATATACAGTGAGAATATGGTGAATGTCAGAAACAGGAAACGTGGCAACTGATACCTATCCTGTGGGGAATTATTAATAATTAAAGTTAATTCAAGATGGTAAATGAATAAGGTCGCAGGAAATCTTGTACCTGGTACTCACTGTGGGAGGATAAAGGCAAGAAAATCCTACTAATTAGTTGAAACTGAGTTTCGAAAAACAAGTGAAACACTAAATGGTTTCAAAGTAATTAGGTAGTACAAAAAATGTAGTCATACCTTGCCAAGTCACTATAGAACATAAGCAAGGTACCCACTGAAATTGAATATGGTATTTACAGAATTAGCGAACTTTGTGCTCAAAAGAAAGAACGCTAATTCCCTACCTTGGGTAAATACCATCAATCTGACCGACGAGTAGGGGTGCGAGTGTCAACTGGTGACGAGAACTATCGGCGAGGTCCCAACTCGCCAATAATAGTTCGTGCTAGAGGATCTATGGCCCTCTTTTTCCTCCTAGAGTCGGATTGCAGAAATTAGGTGCTATTGACCCGGAGACAGACCACAGTACCAGGGTACCTATGTGATAATCTGTCAAAAATGTGAGAAATATCTGGGGACAAAAGATGTTAAACACGGATAATAACACGGAAGGGGGAGACGACCAATTAAGAGTATGACTGCGGCCTACAGTCACCACGTAATCCAAAGTTGTCTCACACTCACCATATGCTACTCCCGTAATGCACAATATACACAGCACCATATAATAAAAATGATTAATGTAAATATTGAAAGCAAGGGAATGAAAGCCAAGTACGCTTACCACAATTACCAATACCTGAGTGCAGCTCCTAGGACAGGCCCCCAATTATATGTGACGGTAAAGTAGTGGAGTATGGTGGTCGGCAGTCTTCCACTGGCAGATGTTAAGGCCAGGCCACATATAAAAACAAAAAGTAAAAAAAAAGGAAAAAAAGAATGACTGCGTGTTTGATAATCTGTGGTAAGGTAAGGGAAGAGACATAAAACACAATAATAAACAATGCTCTTTAATAACACTAAGAAACAAATTGAAATAAAGGCAAAATCTTGGCTTAATGGTGCAGAACAACAAGTGGAAAAATAACTGAACATAAAACTGAATTACGTTAAAGGGAGAAGTGACATAAAATAACAAGTAAAATAATATTAGTGCTGGGAATATATGCGCTAGCTATAAACCTCTATTTGATCACACGAGGTGAGTCAACTTAGGTGTTCATAGCATGAGCACTGGATATTCTGGTGAGAGAATGGCTGGGCGGTCTTGACAATGGCTAGCGAGGAATGTGATTGGCGTGGAGCTGGAGTGGTGTGTTGGTTAGCGGCCAATGAGAACGCAGGGCGTCCAGTAACAAGCAGTTTGTCTGGGACTGTAGCCGTCGGCGCGACCAGGTGTGCAGAAGTGGGGGGAAGGAGGGAGTTGCAGGTGCGTGTGGCTGTCTTGATATATACGTTAAGCCACTATAAAACGTATCTTGCATATTGTTGAGAATGGGACGATGGGAAGATATAGCAGGCTAAATCTCTGGGAAGAGATTATCGTCACAATATATATATATATATATATATATATATATATATATTATATATATATATATATATATATATATTTTTTTTTTTTTTTTTTTTTTTTTTTGAGATATATACAAGAGTTGTTACATTCTTGTACAGCCACTAGTACGCGTAGCGTTTCGGGCAGGTCCCTGGAATATGCGTCTTGACGTTTCCTGGAAACCCACTTCGGCCAATTATCAGCCAGATACCCACACCCACGTACAGACTGGCGAAACGACTCAACGGCTTACTGACTCCTTATGTCCCGTGCAACTTCAGCCTGAAATCCCCGAAGGAATTTGTTGACTTACTGCGGGGAACACGGGCTACAGGGATAAGAGCATCGTTGGACGTAGAATCACTGTTCACCAACGTACCTGTGGATGAAACAATCGGGATGATAGTGGACCGAGTGTATCGAGACCCGGCCTGTACTCCCCTTGACATGCCAAAAATATCCTGAGGAAACTACTCCAAGCTTGTACTAAGGAGGCACCCTTCTTGAGCCCGGATGGGCACATGTATAAGCAAGTAGATGGGGTCGCTATGGGTTCTCTCCTAGGCGTCCTGTTTGCAAACTTCTACATGGGTACTATTGAGGAAAAAGTCTTAGTCGACTTGAACTTGAAACCGGCCATATACTGCAGGTATGTTGACGACATTTTTACACAGGTACCTGATGTCAGACATCTGCAGGAGCTGAAAGAAGCGTTTGAGCAGAATTCTGTGTTACGTTTCACTTACGAGATGGAGAAGGATGGGAAGCTGCCCTTTCTAGATGTAACAGTCATGGAAAGGAGCGGAGGTTTCCACACTGCAGTCTACACTAAGGAAACAAACATAGGAATGTGCCTAAATGCCAACAGTGACTGCCCAGATAGGTACAAGAGGAGTGTTGTTAACGCTTATGTCGACCGTGCTCTCAGCCACAGCTCAGAATGGAAGCAAGTCGACGAAGAACTCTGTAGAGTAAGGCAGGTCCTAGTCAACAACGGCTTCTCCAATGGTTTCATTGAAGACATCATAAGAAGGAAAGTGAAACGCCATGCAACCTCTGAAGATACAACTAACACAACACCTATACCCCCTATTAGACTATTTTACAGGAACTTCTTCTCCACAGCTCATAAAACGGAGGAAAGGGTCCTGAAAGATATTGTTAATAGAAACGTTATCCCTACAGACAAAAATCAGAAGATACAATTGACGATTTACTATAAAACCAAGAAAACTGCCAACCTACTCATGAGAAACTCTCCAGACACAAAGCAGAACGCTTTGAAAGAGACCAATGTCGTCTATGCCTTCAAATGCCACTTGGGGACTGTAAGCCCAAAGAACTCATATATAGGCAAGACAACAACATCTCTTTCCAGGCGATTAACGATGCATAAGCAACAGGGCTCTATCAAGGAACATATAATCTCTTCCCACAACCAAACCATCACCAGAAATCTTAACAAACACAGAAATCATGATAGATACAGCGACAACAGGCGGCTTGACATCTGCGAGGCACTACACATCAAGAAGTCAACACCAGCAATCAACAGCCAATTAACGCACAACTATATTCTACCCACTTCAAGACTCCGCTCCAATATAGAAACATCAAGAAATACGGGCCAATAGGCCTTCTGCAGTTACAGATCTATTCTTCCTTTAGCTATACCCATTGTTTCGTGTTCTGTGTTTGTTCTCACCTCACCCCAAACCATTGTAACATGTCACCTCACCCAATGCAGGTATAAAAAGAAAAGCTGTTTAAACTGTTCAGTTATAGTGTTCTGTGTGTGTGTAACTAAAGTCTTTGAAAATGTAATAAGTTTTACGAAACGCGCTCAAGTGTCGCGTCAGACTAAGAAATAAAGAATGAATTTTGGAGAATTGATTTTCATTTACCGTCATCAGTAAAAACAAACATAAGGAAATTGAGAAAATTCGTGTTAGAATTATTAATCTTACTTTTTCGGTCATATTTAATAACATATGTTACAGGAAAGACTGCTACCAAAATATACTAATATTTATATATATATTATATATATATATATATATAATATATATTATATATATATATTAAATATATATATATAATATATATATATATAGTCGACCTATAGCCAGAAGCACTTCTCAGCAGACTATGCAAGCCCGATATGCCTAATAAGCCAATGTTTTCATGAATTAATGTTTTT